>JAIPRN010002722.1:0-27410 GCA_025469175.1 Geopemphigus sp. TES_GeoC_2020 | reverse complement strand
GTCAAAAAAAAAAAAAAATAAGGGAAATCGTTTACGAATTTTCGGAGACGTGCCGGGGGGGGCATAACAAAAGTCGACCGGTATAGCGTACACGCGTAACGTAAGTAAATATAACGACGCGTTTTTTTTCGTAACCCGTCGACGACGACGCCGCGAATGGAAAAACGAAATCAAAATTCCGCGCGTATCGCGGGATAATAACGCACGTACGGCCGGCAGGAGGATATATTTAATAATTAATTGACGGGCAACGCGGGGACCTAAGTACCCGATAACGTTACCAACGCCGATAGTTATATGTATGTATGTAAACGCGGCGTTCATTTCGTCATTGCACCGAGATCGTGACACGTTTTAAACACGTCTTCATTAGGTTCTGTGTAGAGCGTATGTGTGTGTGCGCGCGCGCGCGTGTACCGTGTTCACGGTTACGGGTGGGAGGGGAGGAAATCGTCTATATAATATTATCCCACACACGGTTCGCGCATTTTCCGGGCGTACGTACTCCGTTTAGAAACAATGCGTCCGTTTCGACGCGGCGTAAAAACGAAAATTATTATCGCGCGTATTACGAACGTATAGTATTTTTAGAAGGAGGAGGAGGAGATGATGAACTCGCGCGCGCGCGCGTTGCGAAGTCCATTAACCAGCGCACGTTTTATACGCACGTATGTATGTGTATATATATACACACACACACGCACGCACGCACACATATATATATATATAATGTACGGGCCGAGTGACACAT
Organism: Geopemphigus sp. TES_GeoC_2020; assembly: GCA_025469175.1. Classification (NCBI taxonomy): domain Eukaryota; kingdom Metazoa; phylum Arthropoda; class Insecta; order Hemiptera; family Aphididae; genus Geopemphigus; species Geopemphigus sp. TES_GeoC_2020. The sequence goes on along the minus strand of JAIPRN010002722.1, from coordinate 26,659 downwards.
AAATATCGTTATTTTATTCAGCGGCGGTCATTAAATGTTTTATACGTTTCTTTTCCGTTTTTTTTTTCCACCGACTCCGTTTTACCGTCGTTTTTAATTAACTTGAAACGGATACGCGAGTAGTCACAGGGCGCGCGTTGACTACTCGATGCGCGCCTACACACACACACACACACACACACACACACACACACACACACACACACACACACACACACACACACACACACACACACACACACACACACACACACACACACACACACACACACACACACATACACACTATAGGCCGTGTGCGACCGCTGCCGCGAACAATTGTTCCGGTTGTCGGGTTTTTACTACGGGTAAGCGTAGGAAAGCGCTCTTATATTTTTCGTTTCACGCCCGGCCGCCGCGGTATTATTACGGAATTTTATTCGTTCGGTATATTCGCGCCGCCCTCTACACCCGCGATCGATGATGCGCCAACGATCCCGTACGATCGTTACGGGAAACCGCGTCGTCCGGCGCTCACCACGCGAACGAGAAATACGCGGTACGCTAAACAACACCGATCTCACCCACGCTGATACATATACACGCGCGTATATTATCGTTATAATCGCCGAAAGATAAAACGTAATTTTCCCTTTACGTCCTCGGCGGCTTCACGATAACGCCGCCGCCACCCGGTGCTCTAAGACGCCGCGTCTTGTAACCGTACGTGTATAATATATTTATCGAGCGCGCGCGCGTGTATGTGTTATACATATTATACTCGCACGCGTGTGTCTCAAAGGGACCAGTCGCGCGCCGTGCAGATCCCGAATAGCGATTAAACAATAATAGCAATATACAAGTCGGCGGACCATCGAAACAAAACGAATAAATAAAACGAAAAAGGCGGACGTTTCGTCGCTCCCGCTGTCCCCTCGGAACGATAAAATAACTTACCCGCTGCGCACTCACCGCCGTCACCCATCGACGAGGATGAATTTACTACTATTACACACACATAAGCCGTTTTCGTGTAGATAATAGCGGCGTAACTGTGGAGTGGTGAGGAGGGGGGAGAGAGCTGGGAGGTTGAATACAGGTAACTCGTGTTTAGTGACGAACATGTTTTTTGTTAAACGAACGAATTTCGAACGTAAATTTTATAATCTATTAATGTGTCCGAAAAAAAAAACGAAAAATTCCTACGTATTTAGGTAATAAACGCCGAAAAAAGGTCCGTATAAAATCCGCCTTTTTCTTGTACAAATAAATAACGCGTTGCAAAAAGAAACAACTTACCGGGTAAATGGTTACAATTTAAACATACGTACTTGTTTAGATTATCGAGTATTGGAAAATTATTAAAATACGTCGAATATTTTTTCGGGCATTTAAATTTTCGTTTCGTTTTCGTATCGAGTACTTAAAGTTTTTCCTTTTTTTTTTTGTACATTTACCTCGTAATTCGATACGCGTTCCGATATCGTTTCGTTCTAACGATTGTATGAACTACGATTTTTAGATCGGAATAATTCAACAAGGGACACAGCGCGTAAGTATTCCGGTCGTATTTTAAACGGTTTATATCGCGTAGCGTTGTCGTTTTTAAAAGTAAAACTCTTCGCTACGCTACCTATCGATTAGGGCGCTTTTGATATTCTTCCTTTTTCTAATTAAGCTAAGGTTAAATAAGAACGTGGAATTCGCGTTCAATCTTAACAAGTCCCCCTCCTCGGCTTTATGATAACGACACGAACGGGCCAAACCCTCGGCGTAATGTAGATCATTATTATATCAACGTCGTCATTCTTCTATATCAATTTTATGTAATTCGTATCGATCTTATCGTTAATATGTAAAGGTAGAGAGGAATATTGTGTACGATATTTAATTTGAAAAATGAAATTTCAAACGTCTTTACGATTCTACACGTTCGCGGTGCTGCGTACGAATGGTTTGCACTATTTGCTCTTTTCGGATGTAAAAGTTCGGCCTTAATACGCTTTATTTGTATCGTAAAAATTAAATTCTCGGGGGTTTTTCTTCACAGCGAACTAAATACATAAATATACGCTATATATATAGCGATATATTGATTCCGCTTTCTACAAACACCCCCCCCCCGTACGATCGTCACTATTGTATAATTCGTTTTTACAAAAAGAGTTTTCCATTCGTTTCGACGCGAATCGCATAAAACTACCCATCATCCGTCAATGGCGTGCTCCTGTACGTAATAGTACAAGTCACGTTTCAAAATGTATCCGATTTCTACGCGATATTGAGCATAATATATAATATCTATACAGGCGGCGAGCGTACGCCATAATATAGGTACATATATGATGGTCGTGACTATCGCGTAGGGCACTATGATCGATATGCGCGGTGAATCTAGAAAAATAATTTCCCGACGGCGTGCCTCGTGTTTGAATGCTATCGTCGTGTGGAATCGAGCGCCGGTCTCTTTTCGCCGCCGCCTCGTACCCGTTATTATTGTTTTGCGATTGTTTTTACACGTCGGTTGTACGTTTCGTACGGGAATACTCCGCGAAGCGTACGCCAATCGGTGTCGTACGATACCACCGTTATTTTACGCGCGACGAGAGCGAACGACGATTACGCTTATCGTGGCCCCGAAACATCGTATACTCGTACAGATGCCTATTCGTGTGACGCGTGAAGAACATCGTCGTACAACGCGCAAAAGGTTGGTTTCTCGGCGTCAAACGCTTCACGAAACGCGACGGTATACGTTCGGAATTACCGCGTCACTGATATTGCCGACGAAAACGAGTATCGAACCGCGTGTATAAAATCGGAATATTTAAATTTTAGAAATCGTGGCCCGACGGATTAACCGATTTTACGTTTTCACACGCTTAGAAACGTTCGAACGTCAATAAAATATTTCGTCGCTGTAGTATCGGTAAACGTTGTTGTGAAAAGAAAGACGCGACGCTTTTAATTAAATATTAGAAACGTATTTATTATTATTACGTAGTTACGCGTGTACTTTCAATCGACATTCGGCCGCGAGATGGCTTAAGACGATGAAAAAAACGATTATTTTCTTCGGCGAAATATTTTTTTGTATATAATACGCGAAGGTCGACGAAACGGGAATACCGATACGGCGTAGAAATCGAAATTCCGACGAGAACCCAACCCGGTTACTCTATTATAATTATGCGCAATTACTAAACACGTTCCCTAGACGATCGATCGCGCGTACTTGGACGTATCGTCCCGCCGGAAAAATTACTAGGCAAGCACGTCGCGTTCCCCGGAAAAGTTGTCGTCCTACCAGTTTGTATAGTTATAAGTTAGCGACATAGGCGATTGTCGGGAGCGCAAAACCAACGCTAATAATTTCTTTAAAAAAAAAAAAAACAAAAACCGTTCGTTTTTCGAACCGTGGACGTAAAAAACGAAAATTCCGTAATACGATATAAAAGTGACCGTCGCGTAAGTCGTTGTACTTGGACAATTCGTACCGTTACGTGCCGTAATCTGCCCACGCGTTTAGCGATAATACAGAGGGCGTACGATTTCGCTTTGCCAAAAGCGCAAAACCGAACAACGTTGCCAACCTCTTAGTTCGTACAATACGATACGATCTTCTAGCAGCGCTAGGTCGATAATGGTTGTTTCGACGCGCGGTTTCACTTTTCGAAAAAGAAGCTATTCTAATTTCCATACGCCCACGGGTACGTAACACTTTGTATACATAACGCGAGTTGAACATGACGTTTTCGTTAATCGGGCGACGATCGACCTTGAGAGGATTTCTTTCGGAAGGGTGGGTTTTTTTTTTGGGGGGGGGATATAAACCGTACTGTGTACGAAACGAAATAATATAGTTTGGTTCGGTTGTTTTTGTACGCTAACACGTGTAACGACGTCACGTCACCGACGTTCGTTGTGAATGACGTTTACCTAACGGGCTCGGTGCGCGCTCGCGATATATTCTCCGGCTACATTTTCGATAAACGACGCGTGCCGAAATCGACAGATAAACCGCGATCGGTACGTCCGCAACTCGTATTCGTTTCGGTTTACCAATTAACGGTCAAGTAACGGTGTACCGAGTTTTTTCCCGGCACGTCAAATCGACGAATTACCGAATATCCGCGAAGCATACGATATTGTTACCGTCATTCGTATTATTGTGACGGGCACGCGCGTCCACGAGCATTTTCTAGAATCGGATTGTGTTAGAAGCGTTTAGTTCGCGAACGTCGTTATTGGATTTATTACGCCGGCAATTTGGACGATAATCGTCGTCGAGTAAATTATTATCCATACATATGTTTTGGTTATAGAGTTACTGTAATCGATAGGTTCGCGACAATAGGTAAAACTAAAAAAAACTACCGGCCCGTATGGATGCTACACGTGCAACGTTTTTCTGACGGTTACTTTGTAACGCTATACAAATAAAAAATACGAGGTCCAAAACGGGATCCAATCCGGAAACAAATAATTAAAACGTTTCGAACCGCGCGCGCTTTTCGTTTTTTTTTTTTTACATAATTTATGTCTTAATAATAACGATAATTTTATATTATATCCTATTGTAGGCTGCACGGTTGAGAAGTTCATTGAATATATGGCTGCGGCCCGCACGAGAACTGCCACCGCATTTAAAAATTCATTAATTTTTTCACACAATAATTACATATTTAGTAGTTTTATTATTTTTACACGCGTACACGTCCACCATTTATTATACGTCCGTATAATATTATAGCGTGGTGGTTTTACCTTCGTTAGCCGTAATGGACGTTGTTACCACGCATTTTTACCGCGGCGTCCGATTCATGAAAATGGAAAACGTTCGCGGAGCCCGTGCTTCAAAAACAAACGTCGTATATATTTATAGGATCCGGCGCGTTCCCCATATTCGCGCGAAATACGGTTGGTAATTTTTCGTCTTTCGCTGTATACGGAATAATATAATGATAGGAAAATCGAAACGTATCGGCTGTTTCGTGCAAATGTGGGCGCCGTTTGTTTTCAAATAGGTACGCGATCGTTTTGTTCGTAATCGTGAACGATTCCCATCGTAAAATGTTACGATCTCCGCTTTATACGCGTAGGCCGTTACGTTTTTCTTTTTAATTGATTTAATTGCGTATTAAATTACGCGTAATCAAATTTTGCATATTTCGACGGTAGATTATAGAGTAAAAATAGTTCGAAATTTAAATCATTAAATTGAGCATGATGGTTACGAAGCGTCCATAAATAAGTCACTCACCCACAATCGTAAATGTCAGTAACAGTGGCGTAGTATTTTACACGCGTATATTCAATATTCGTTGCGTCTACGTCGTCGGTTTTGTTCACGTTTAAAAAACCTATATGGGCAATTTTTTCGACGAAAATAGCGAAAATCGTATATATTTTACGTCGTTAGCCGTAATTAGTGACGAATAAGGAATCGAAATATGAACTCTACTCAAGTACGTTCGATAAAAAAAACGTAACAAAAACGACAAAAAATTACCCGTCCAAGTGGAATATATATATATAAATCTGACACTATAGCGGGCCAGCGCGTAATTAGTAATTACGTAATAAACGACGATTTCTAATTATTTCGAACCGTTTTCGTCGCCAATATCCGAACGCCGCGTAAATATATTATTACGGTGGCGAAAAACCCGTCGGAAATCCGCGCGAATATATTTGAAATATTCCGCCGTTTTACGGCTTTTATTTATTTGACGATCCGACGCGACCCGTATGCTTCGGACCGCGACCTCCGACCAAAAATGTGACCACCACGTGTCTAGGACGCGCCGCGACGATACGCGCGCGTATATCATCCCCCGGGATGATTTTGGCGCGCCTAGTGTAATAATAATACGCGTAATCGTCGGTTCGAACGGCCGTATAACGCGCGTGCCTTAAACCGTTTCGGTGGTTCTTACATAATACGGTAACGGACACCGCCGTTAAATACGTATATATTTTTTGTACGGACAACGCGGACTCCGGTCGAAAAACAAATACCGATACGCGCGTACTTCCCTATTATTGTATATATTATATCGGATCTTTCGTATTTTACGGATTCTCCGGGTCCGAGAATATTAAAACACGGCCGGAGATGGGAGATTTTCGTCGTCGTCGTCGTTTTTTTTTTTTTGTTCGTTCTCCGGACTGGAATCGGTGAACGTTTCCTTATCTGCGTCGATGATCGTCCGTCCTCCGAATTCGACCCGAACGGCAGGTCGCGTTAATAATAATATATCTATCAACAACCCCCGTGCAACTGATTTATGTGCGATGCCGCGGAGCCGGTCGAAAAGCAAGAAGCCAGTATCTCGATCGGAATTTTTCGTTTTTTTTTTCTTTTTCGAATTTCGACGGAATAAATACGTCACCGACACCGGCACTAAGGTATACACGTGTATACATATACACACACACACATATATATATATACATACGGTACGGATATTTCAAAATCGACGCGCGTGTAAACGCCGAAAAAATACATTTCTATATATAATATAATCTGATCGTCTTCGACAGACGCACTAAAATATATACAATACACGGGACACGTTTCGGAGTCGGAAAATAAAATATAAATCGTTTTTATGTCGCTTCGTTATGGCGAGTATTACACACACACACATACACATATAAGCGCGCGCACGCGCAACGCACCTAACAATACAGTCGAGTATTACCATCGGGGTGATTGTTAACACCGCACGAATCGAGTGTTGGACGTTGTCGGTCAAAACCGAAATTATCGAACAATAAAAACGAATACGAAGTTGTAAAAACGGATAATGCCGTTCGCATAACTCGGGTAAGCGTCCGACGTTTTTCGTCTTACTTGTTCTCTTCCGACATATCCGACGTGTACGGACGGATACGCCCCGACGTTTATTCGTAATAACGGGACGACTTGTTGTGAGTAAATTTGAATACGATTCGAAAAAGATTCGAAATAAAACGTTATTATATTTTATATATATATATATATATCAAAAATTGCTTTAATTGACCGTAAATTGTGTGATACGCGCTTGTGCTTATACGTTTTACACGTTTATATTTATACGGATCGATTTTAACGAAAATTGACGTGTATATATACATTTTTTTAGTATCGTTATTACAATTCACTAATTTAAAATACGATTAAATAGGCGCGTAACTAAATTATACCCGTATTTATATACCGTGTTACGAATACGGTGAACGGTTTTTTTTTTAAAATATTCTCTCTATAAACATACACTAGCGGGTTATTTTATTTAGTGCGCAGATATGTAAATCGCGTAGTATAATGTATACGTTATGTAACAAAGGACGTGTAATAAGATTATTCGCGAGAAATATAAATGAAAAATTTGGCCAATTTTTGTTTAACTCGTTGAATTCGATTTAACTTCGACGGCGAGGTTAAAAATCGCTCGTGATTTTCTTTTTAATTTCGAAATTCGAGGAGAGTCGACTAGCGCGAAAAATAAAGAAACCAACTCGGCCGAAAGATAATAGTTTCTAAGTGCCGTCGAACGATAAAAAAAAACGTGAAAAATGCGTTAAAAACTCCGAACGTCTTACATATGGCCTTCGTTACCGTTATCGGACACCCGCGTAAACAATATTGTAGACGTTGTAGGCTATATCGTCTCGAATCGGACTTCGTTTAGATAGTTTTGTAAAAACAATTAACCCGAAATTAACCCGTCGCTTAAAGAAAAGCCGATTGGTCGTCAAATCTAAAAAGTTAATTTAAGAAAAAAACGAACGCGTCGAGTAACTTCGATCGAATTCGTTAACGTCCAGTCTCGTCTACACACAGCAGTACGATATATGTAATATGTTTATTCACAGACGTATATGTTCTACGATTAGACGACGATTTAATTGTTCGTGCGCCTGTCGGTAATAATTGTTTCCAATTTATTATTCAATTTTTAGGAACTCGATAAGAATGAAAATATTCGCGAGTAAAAAATGACTAGAACGTGATTATCGCGTTATTGCCGATACATAATTGTTAAACTCACAGCGCGCACGTATTTATTAAATTAGTCCTCTAAATCTAAAGCGTTTCCTGTTTACGGATTACGACGGTAACGCGCAACGAAAATGTACTACGGGCGCGAACGCGAAATAATTATTTTTCGGAATTTATTACCGTCGTATAAACGTCGCGCCGAAATGACAGGTGTAGCGTCCGTTTACGGCAAATTGTTGTCCCTCGTCGTCGTTTTAACTGTAAGAACGACCTGGCTGAAATCGTAATTTCCAATTTTTAAATAATTTCGAGAACCGAATAATCGCTATATCGAATTTTCTCCTCCGAGATTTTCCGTCAACGTTTAGTCGTCGATCGACGCGACATTGTACAGGTCCCGCCAGTCCAAACGACGGAAAATCCTAACGGTCGTGTAGTATTTGTTTTGGCTTATCCTAGGCCATTAGCGGCCCATTGCCGCTCCCACAAACGCGCTCCACTTCTTCCTATGCGCCGCTAGTTCTTTTCTAGTATTTCTTATTTCGATTCATTCGTTTATCGTCAGCACTCGAATACGGTAAACGAAATCACCGCGTCCGAGCGGTATAATATAGTCGAGGATTAAACGGCCCCCGAACTTGTAACGAGCTATTTATCGCGACCGACGCGTTTTATATACGCCATTAAAACGGATTTCGTTTTAAATATAATTTCACAGGACAGTGAATGCTGTTTTAGGCGCGGACATAATTTCATAGGCCGTGATTATATTATTGTTACGCGTGTATAGTATTAGTGATACGTTCATATAATTCGTTTTTCTTATTTTCCTTTATAATTCGTTATTATTTCTTGTACGCACGTTTTTACATTACACGGTCGTCAGCCGTCTACGCGCGCCTGTATAATATATTTAATACGGTAACCACGGTATAGACACTATACAGGAAACTCGGTCACCGAACGCGTACATTATACCGTATGTGTGTGTGTGTGTGTGTGTGTGTATACATACATAGTGATTGCCACCGCGCTATCGGACACGACGATCTTGATGAATTCTCCCGACAAATTGCGCGCGAACGGTCGTGTAATAATTAAATCGAGAAACCATTAGTCCGACTATTACACCGCATTGCCATTTCTCTCGTCCGTCCGTCGTGTACGTCATACTCGGTACGCACCGGTGATTATTAATGGTAATTTTTTCGTATTATTTTCCTCGTCGTTAATTATATAGCCCCGAGAACCAGCGGAATCGTCGCGGGCCCTCTGACATTCAAACGCGCGCGGTGTATATATATATATATATATATATATATATATATAATATACACACACACGCGCACGTACGTACGTAATAAGCGCCTCTCTTTATATCCATAAGCGATGGTAAATTTACCGTGAAAAATGACGGCGGTGATGGTGGGTTTTTGGGAAACGCGAAAAGACGCGTTAACGATATTACGTTGGCCCTTTGTTTACATCGTTGTACGTACGTTGTCGTCGAACAGTTTGCGGTGCGCGGTCGTTCACTCCGTAAACGCGTGGGTCGCCATTCTACCGATTTACGCGGACGGATCACACGTCACGCGTTAGTATAACGACCGAATTTATTAGGACCGTCGGAAAACGAACGGTTTTACTCGAAACCGGGCGATCCGTGTGAAATCGTCCGGCGGTAATTAATCGACCTCCCCCCCCCATCCAACGACTGCGACGGTTGCTAAACGCATTATCGCGTTTTAACGGTTTTTCAATTTCGTATAACGGCCGCGCAACTACGCTGCAATTACGACAGTCGACAATTAAAATTGAATTTTAAAAGAAATCGAAGCGAATTTCTCGAAAAACCTAACCATTACTACCTTAACACTTCGCGTACAATAATAAAATATTACGCGCCGTCGTGACGAATCTATTTAGCGTAATTTACGTACGGAATATTGGTTTATATTTGTTGTAAAACATTTCGTCGGTCGTAAATCGTGTTTAGAGAGTAAAAACGTTCTATATCGAATGGAAAAGCAGACGACACAACGCTTTTTTCGAAACCCCGAGCGTTTGGTTTCATACTTTCGTAGCGACTATCGAATATTCGCGACTAATATAATCGCGAGATGTAAATTACGTACGCTAAATTGTTAACGAGCCTTGGATTTTGACTACGATCGACATTATTCAACGGCGGTGCGAAAAACCGTATTTGGCGAAAAAACGTCAGGTTACACAAAATTCCGAAGTGTACGACCGATGTAGAAAATCGGGTTTTGTATTTCTGGAAACCGTCGCGATCACATTTTTCAATACGACAATTTATTCTGTACATTTTTTTCCGTTTTTAGTACTGTATAGTCACTATTTGATACGCTGTATGAATTGTAAACGATAATCGCGAGCTTAAATTCAAAATTATCGACGAACCAATAATTATAATATTATACCGACGCAATTAGCGCCGTAACGCCACTCGCGGTTTATTAATAACGGAGTCGTCGATTCGTCGCTGGTTGCAATCGGCTAGGGACGTTTAGGTATTGTATTCGACTGTACTTTCGTAAGCTTATTTTGATTTAAACGTGACGATTTTTCTATTCGCTTCGACGTCACACAAGAAACGGGATACGCTCGGGCATATTCAGCGAACGTCGTGACGCGCGCTGAAAGTTCTACCGGTCTAATACGTTTACGTTATTACACGCTTTAGGTATAACGGTTAATCGATAACATTACGCGATATGTACGGTAGGCGCGACAATCTAATATCAGGAGACTCTGTCGTACAAAGTCCGAGCGACGAACTATAAAAAACGTATACGCGGTGAACTAACACAAAGCGCGGAACTTATTGCGGGGGAAAAAGCGGCCGCGACCGAGACGAATCAAACGCGCCGCGATGTCGGTCCACGGACGGAACAACGCCGGCGGAGGGGTTTGCTCTAACCACGTTTCGCGTGTCGTCCGTTCCGTTTGCGTCGAGAAAACAACTCGAGTCCCTCGCGCCCACTCTACCACCATCCGCTAAGCGGAACCGCGCGACACGCTCGCTAGAGTATTCCACCGTGCGGTTTTTGCGCGCGAATATTCCGCCGTGAATTCGCGCGAAACGCCCCGTTGCTGATTTCACGCGCGTCGCGAGGAAGACGGCACAATTGGACCGACCACCTCACGCATAACGCGCGTATAGGCGAAACGCCACGCGGGCGTGTATTTTGCGTTGCGCCGGGCGGTTTATCAGGCGCCGAAACGACATACGTGAAAACGATGAACATTTTGAAAGCGTTACTTGTTCGAAAAAGGCGACGTTAAAACGGATTCCGAGGCTAATTAGTTACGATGACGCGCGTAAAAAATCGTGTCGCGTGATCATTGTTCGCGCAAAAGATATTTCGACAAGTATCGGTACGTATACGGTCGGAAATATAGTTGCTTTTTGTGGAAAATGTCTCCGGGTCGTTGTCGCGATGGCCGGCGGTGTTCGAACCGCGTGTACGGTTGACAACAAGACGATTTTAACGCGAACAGATATCGCGGGCGTCGAGTCCGAACGTTTTCGCCAATTCCGTGGCCGAGTGTAGCGGTCGAAACGTGATCGTACTTTGGGCCGCTGTGGCGTGTGCGCGCTCGACGAATCGGTATTTTATTAATTATTGACGCGAATCGCGAATAAAACCGTATTCGTTTTATTACGCCGCGACGGTAGCTGGTACGATATAAATCGTATAAATCAAAAACGAACGGACGGAATACGCGATCGTGAAATTCCTTAAACGTTTTTACCGTACTAAACGCAAAACCGAACACGAGTATTTCGATAAATTGAATAAATATTCGTTTATTCTCGTACGACGTAATCGTACATATTTAAAAAATGGTACGCGTAATTTTCGTACATCAAAAAGGCGTTCTAGACCACACATATACATCACCGCACGTTCCCCTACTATCCATTGCCAAACTTCCTCAGTTCGTATCCCGTTCCGTTCGCTAATCTCAATCTGGCCCAATCTCACCCTAACCGTGACAATAAAAGTCGTTTCTTTCGTGTTACGACGCGCGGTTTTCGACAACACGCGCGCTTTACGACGTAGGTGGATCTTTTTACGGCCTTCGGCAACGTTCCCCGGTATTGTACGTCGGTAAACAATATTCACAATAGCCGCGCGCCTATCGTTCGCGCGTCGTTCTTTTGTGTTTACAAGTCGTCCCGGAGATGTCCGAACGCTTTCCGGAACTGTCGCGCGTCGAACGCGCCCGCGAATGTATTTTACACGTACGCGCATTACGTAACGTATTTCGCGTTTCCGTAAACCGACACGACGCGCGGGACGGATACTCTCTATTCTAAAAATAAAATCCACCGGCCACTTCCGCGTTGCCGGCGAACGGGGATGGCCGATGTCGAATAATAATAGAAACGGTCGTTGGTATATCGAACAGTTCCGCGGTTCCGAATGGCGCAAATAAGGAGGGGGATGGCGGGCAATCTCTGTACGACTTGTCGAAATCCCTTCGCCCTTTAAAAAGAAATTCGGCTCTTCCATCAAATACCAAAATTTATCGTTAATTTCACCGCGATTCGCAAACCGTAAGTTCAATATGGTCCGACCTATACCGCTTAATTATTTTACGGTTCGCGGCTTTTTACTGCCGGCGGATGATGATCACCGATTGTCTCGATTTTTGCCGCGGTCCGTCATTGGGAATTCTTTTCCAATTTACCCACGACCTTGTGATCTTAGCGCCGGATTATTTGGCGATAAATTTTGTTTCCGTTTTGGCGAATACAATTCAAAGAGGGCGCTCGTCTAATATCTCGTCCATATTGTGATCGCTCTCACCTGAACAACCGAAATTTCGATTTTATATACGACGGCGTTAGTTGTTTACGGCGATTGTTTTTTGGGTAACGGTCGAATAATATTCGTTATACGATTTCACCGTTTTTACGATTACTATGTCGTTAGTATTATATATTATAATGTATTAATAGATACGAGGAAACGTAGCGCGTATGTACGTTTTCGCAAACAACTTAAATTCGCTCCGGAACGACAAATTAAACGCGAAATAACCGTTCGATAAAGTTCCGATAAAAGTAACACGTTACCCTAAACAAGAGGAGAACGTAATTTACAAACATTTTCGTTATAGGAACCATACACGCGCACATACGGTACCGATGATACTAAACGCTGATAGTGGCAGATTTGATTTGTCCAAATACAGTACACAAAGGGTTTGCGAAGCGTTTATACGTTTATAACGTCGCTTATTATAACGTGTGTCGCGTGATCGTACGGCCATATTTACAAACACAACGCGAACCCTCTTTTATTTACATTTTTTATACGGCGTACTTTATACGCCCGTAACGTACGTCAAAGGGTAAGCGACGATAACCGTTTAAATCGTTCGCCCTAAACAAGTCACTTTAGAGAGTACCTTACCGAATGTTCGAAATTTAAAATTGGACGCGATAGACTGATCGGATTGTATACATTGGGTCGCCGATACGGGGACAACACGTTCGAATTCGTCGGCGAATCGACGCGGGTTAGTCGGATTACTCTATTATATACGCGGTGACGCGCGTTGATGCAACGACGGGACGAAGATTTTCTTAACGAAAACACCGCACGCTGGTGCCGTAACCATAATACGCGACTGAATATCGAACACGTTCGTCCGAGCATCGCGTACGAGTGGCGAAATCGTTGTTTCGGGCGATCAGTACTTTATATAATTTACAGACGCGTCTGTACGTGACTCACGATTCATATTGGTGCGTAAAGTCGTCGCCACTTCGATATCGATACACCGCTACGTCGGATAATAAATAACGATCATTTTGAAGGACTCGGTTCCTTAATATCGCCCAATAGTCATCGAGAACGTACGGTTTATTCGTTTTGGACGTTCTTCGGGCCACCACATTTAGTGTACGTCCATTATTCGTCATCGTCCCGTGTTCGTGTCGATTGATTTTTTAGAAAAACGCGTCGACGCCCGACTTTCTATCGAACCACGTGATTTCGATATTTTCCTAAGATTTTGCGAAAACACGACCGTCGACGTCGAACGCGCAAATACAATTCGTATATACGATACCCAACGGGTGCGCTCGTCACGAAGGAAAAGAAATGTATAATTTACCCCGCTTAATGTTCTTCTGTTCCGACTTAGAAAATCTCGGGGCCCCATTACTATTGCGACTACGTTCCTATGTAAATATGTTAGTTTATCCCCACTCCGTAAATAGTGTTTATAATCGTCGATGTTACAGCCGGTTTTCTTATTAAACGCTTATCGTTTTATTCGTTATTTCTATTTGGTAGTTTTAAGACCTTTACTTGTATATTTGTTTTTTTATCACGATCGTATTTGTTTAATGTTTATCGTTATTTAATACGTTCGTTAATTGTTGAATATTTTACGTATATTTTACGAAACTACGTTTATTATAATAAAAATAAAAATACGATACAATATAAATATATAATAAACATTAAGTGCGTCGCTGTTTTCGTATATCGTTATATTCGTACGAATACAAACGTTGGAAAACGTTGTTAGTGGAGTGACTGCAGTCGCATAATCTCCATGTAATTGTTTACGCGCGTGCTATCGTAATTAATATTTATTATATCGACGTTACGATCGTTAGTTATTAGATATCGTATCAGGGTTACTTTCGAAGCGCATTTGAATCTAAATCATCAGAATTTTTATCTTTCAAATTTGTACGCCAGTATTATTTATATATTTGACTTCGAAACGAATTATAATTGTAATTATAGATAACGCACAGTACGTATATTATGACCATTGATCTGTGCATATTAGGCATTTGTTATGTTGAACTATAACACGCACTAATAAGTACATAAGTCGTTATATAAAATATAAATTTACGTTTTAAACATTGTACCAATGGTCTATGTGGAGTACACGTCGATAGAGTATACTGCGGTTTTATTATAGATGTATAGTGTCGTGATCGGATTTAAATAGGAAAAAAATATTCTTAAACGACGAATTTACTCTCCACGTGTAGGAAATATATTTTAGTGACGTAAAAAACCGCCCTTGTACGCCGAGTATCACGAATAAATAAACAAGATCAATATTTGCGGCCGAGTAAACGGAAATTGAAATTCAATCGTAGAAAAAATAGGTCGGTCAGTAGCCGCGCGTAAACGTGCGCATTTCTGGTGCATATTAATCGAAATTCCATTATTGCGCGTCGTCGCGGCAGTTTGCGACAATGATTGACGGATGTGTGTGTGTGTGTGTGTGTGTGTGTGTGTGAGGGGGGGGAGGCTGAGAGAAACTTAAAAATAATTTTTCGATTTTCATTTTCGACTATCGGCGGTTTCGGTTTTGAACTCCAGTTTAGATTCCCGTTTCGGAAACTGATTATAAAACTATCGCCGTCGTGTATCCCGATTTTCCGGCATTAAATTTTCCACTTATGGTTTGTGAGTAAATTTCCCGTTCTTTATATTTCGAATTCCGTCGCTAATTATTTTCTTCGTATAATATCAATGACTCCGTCAATGTATTAAAACGGCGTTACTCTTAATAACGATAATAATGCTCAGCGCTCGTATCCTTAATGTCTTCCGGTGGAACCCGTAATTACTAACTCCATCGAAAATAGAAAATAGTTTTATTCTATTATTAAACACAACACGAATTAAGATAGCGTAGACGTCCATTGGGATATAAGTTAACTACCTATGCGTTATTCATCGTGCGTATTAGATACCCACGCGAGCGTCGAATTCCAGTGTCGTCAAATATTTTGTCTTTTTACGATTAACGTTGTCGGTTCTTCGATCGTTTAAAATGTAATTTTCGACTACGAAAAAACACGTTCGTCAAATGTTTAAAAACTCCGAAAAACACGAACGTTAAATTTGAAATAAACGAATAATCGAATCGTTTATAAAACGTTCGACGACAATGACGTAATTAAATAAATAGGGAACGCGTAATTGAATCGTATTTTCCATTGGACAGAAAACCATCGTGGAAACACCGTGAAATGACTACACGGATACGTCGTGACGCGTAAGTGTGACGGGCGAAAGATTTTCGAAAACTATATTCTTCGATAGACGATAGAAACGAAGGAACCGACCGCGGTGGATGGTTTGGGCACATCTGCGAGTAAAATGGATCGAGCACGGGAACCGTGCAATATCGAGGACCGAGTAAACGGCGAGAAATCGTGACGGGTTCCTTTTATGTATGCGCGTGCAAAGGCGACCGAAAGCTGTTACCCTCTAGCGATCGATTATCCGTAAATACTTTTTAAGGATTAAATTACGAATCGGCCGAGCGCTTTAATCGATCTCGGTCGACGATTATAGTCGATAGGGCCGCGCGCTCGACTCGATATATTCGCGCGGATGTGTGTGGGTGTGTATAAATACGTACGTTATTGAAACGTGCGAAAGGTCCGCGCGGTAAAAATAATTCGTTTTCGAAAATCCCGCCGCCGGTCGGGCCAGATAATGTTCCCCGTGTTAGTGTTGCGTAACAACCGTTGAACGAACGTCAATCGCCGCGATACGATTATATATCCGAACACCGGTTTCGCCATAAACGCCCGTACGACGGAGAAATCGAACGTGTATATTTATGAAGCGCGAAACCGTCGTACGTTTGAACGGTCGCACGGCGTCCGCGCGAGCAACGTATATGGCGCGTGTACATTTAGCGAACGGCGGAATGGAAAAAACCGTTTCGCGTCTAATTTCGGGCACGGCGCTTCGGTTTTTTTAATATAATCCGATAATTGTCGGGACCCATAGATGATGGTGGTGCTTAGCCGGTACGGTTAAGTAAACGGCATATGTCGTCGTTTACCGGCAGTCGGGCCGTCTCTTCCGGCGGCTCGCGGGCCCCCCAGATACGCACCGGAAATAAACGGCGGGCGAACGGTCGCCCGGACGGTGTGCGTGCGTGCGTGCGTGCGTGTGTGGGCGACGGACGGTGGGGTCGATCTACCGCGCCGGTCGGTGGCGCGGCGAAATGGTGTCTGGCCGGGCGGCCGGCGCGGCGTCGGGTCGCGGCCAGACACGCCCAGCCGACGGTCCATTGGCCGCGCGGCCGTCCCCTCGTACACCGCCGGCCGACGGACGAAAAGGTAGCGCGCGCGCGCGCGTTGCGCCGGAGCGACGGGACGAAAACCGCGTCGCCGGGGCGTTCAGTCTCTACGCGCGCAGGCTCGTGTGCGGTGTGTACGTGTGTGTGTATACGTTGTCCGCCTGTCGTCGTCGTCGTCGTCGTCGAAAAAGAGCATGCGCGCCGACCACCGATCGCGATAAAAACGTATCGAGCCATCGCCAGACCGAAGACGCGACTCGTCCACGGACGAACTACTCCTGTTCGGCGAGCGGTAGTGCGCGATTTTTTACCACATCCACGGACCATTGGACCGGCCCACCGGTAAGTTGTCCGTTTTTCGGGGACCGTTGTCGCGGAACTCTCGGAAGTCGTGCTGCTGTCCGCCGCCGATATAAATTCCGCGTCGGTGTTATGTCGGCGACGATTATTCCGCGTCGGTTGTCCGTAACGCGATCGTCTGGCCGTCGAAGTCCGCGCGTCCGTTTTGGTCGAAGGCGAATTTCGGACGGTGGAAAAGCGCGTCCTTCCGTTCTCGTCCGTTTCCCGAAAACCCGTTTCATTTTTGATTTGTTCGATCGGAAACCGTACACCGTAAACCGTTACTTATTCCCCGTACGTGTTCGCCGGTAAACGTCACTGGACGTCTAATTTTAATTCGCCGGCGTAATTAACGAAACGTAAACGACGCGTATTTATAAACCGCCGTTTATCGTATTATACGTTGCGCGCGTACCACCGATACGAACGCCCGCGAGAATATTATTATTATTGTCGGTAATTATCGTCACGCGCCCCCAATAATTATAGGTCGGGCAGGACTCAAACGGGAAAAGTAACCGGTAAACTCATTATCTCGGGTACGACGTTCGTCGCGAATTTAGATTTAGTAAATGTTACGTAGTCCCCGAAAACTTTTGGACGTAAATAATCGTGCACGTTGTTCGCGTACCGCGTGTTACAACGTCTGGGGCCCGAAACGTTTCTTTTTTTTTCGATTTTCGTACAAACGTTCGCGATAGCGGGCCGTTATAGATATTACAAAATCGGTATTCGATAAACGCCTAAATCGTGTTAAATAATAGCCGGCGTGTGGGGTATTACGTAAAAATAATAGAGCCAATCACGAAAAATCCGATCGGATAACCCGATAAGTTACGTAAGCGCCGGCGTAATTTTTATCGATAAATAGTCAACGTGAATTATGTTAGATGGTCTATTATCGACGTTTCCGTATTTCGACGGCGTTAACCGATTCTCGTGTTCTTCAAGATGCCGTTTACCAGCCGAAATTCGCCCGGGCCGAAAATCCCGGGGTCGAATTATTTCTACCACCGGCGCGAAAACCGCGTTCCGTCCAATGGACGTTTCTACGTCCGGCGAATAAATCGGATTTCGTTCCGAGACGTTCGTACCCTCCGCGGTCAATTTCCCGTTGTATTCGTCTTCCGAAAACTTTAACGCCACGCAAAACCGTAGTACGGGCGACGGTTTTGCATATTAATACCCCCCCCACCCGCAATATGGGTATTTATTTATTCCCGTTTAGTACGAATCATACGTATCTCACGATCGTTCTATTCCGCAATCGATACCGGTTGGTGGATGAGAGGGAAATAGTCGCGGTTATTTTCGCGCGTAAAAAACGGATTTCGTCGGTCGCGTGCCGTATATTCGGGCTCTCTATGAGCTGACTTCTTTTTTTTTGTAGTAGTAGGAGGCGCACGCACGGGGATTAGGTCGTATTTATTCGGAAAAAAAAAAAACGACCAGCGCGTATTCTTTGTATATAGTTTGTGTACGTTTGACGATGACCAGACGACGACGACGGCGACGTAAAACCGGTACGGACGAAACGATTTCCATGTTCGAACAACCACACACGATCAATATACGCGTGCGATCGTCGCCACCGTCGCCCGTTCGTCACACCAATGTACACGTACGTGTATATACACACACACACACACACGATAGCGTACGATCACGATACAAATCAATTTGCGGTTGACTTTTTTGCCATTGCTCTACGCGATTGTTCCGGACTCGCGAGTAAAACGCGTCGTCGTCGTCGGGATAATTATACGAATTCGAGTGTTCCATCGAACTGCCCTCCTGTCAGCCCCCTCTCTCGCCGACCTGACACACGCGCGGCCGTACGCGACGATTTTATACGACGAACCGTACGATATAAAATCAATATGGCGCGAACGATTATGATATATATATATATACCCTACGTGGTTATAGAGACGACGACGATAGTCTGTGGCATGTACATCATAAATCGCGATCGAGATTTACGCGAATCGTCGGCGCGGCGCGTTTTAGATTATCGCGTACGCGTTTCCACGTAGAAATAAAATACGCCGTACGACGATGACGCGTGCTCCGCCGGCGCAAATGGTCACAGTCGTCGCGGACCGGATCCGCAACGGTATTTGGATCAAGGATGTGTGTGTGTGTGTGTATGTGCGTGCGCGCGCGAGTGTGTGCGTGAGCGTTCCTTGTGCGCATAGTCGCGCGCGTGTGTGTATATATATATATGTATAGTTTATAATACGTAATATTCGTAAGGGCTATTTCTCTTGGTGAAGGGATGGATCCCACACGGTTAGGGAGGTAAACGCGACGTACTCGATCGTAAATGTTGTAGTTAATTTCGCGTCGTAGACTTGTCAGTGTATATACTCGTTTTGGAAAAGCCGAGGAAGCGAGTTTTTGGTGGAAAACCGATCGGTTCGTCGAAACGATCGATTTATAAACAGGTAGATAGGTCGCGCGGATGGTAATACGTGCGAGAAGTGCAATCGCGGGCGAAATATGTTCCCTCCGGACGTTCGGACGAGACAAAACGTAACTCGTAATGCACGTAACCCGCGACGCGCGTTCATTTCGCGCCGTAGACGGGACGTCTATTATTTTATTTATAGCGTTCTCGAATACACGATATCGTCGCGCAGTTAAAAAGAAAACAACTCGATCGGACGAAACGCGCAAAATCTACGTCGCCTATACACACGCGCGCTGTACGACGAAGCGAATTCGCGCCCCGTGGACGACGATAACGTCGTATTCGTTTTTTTTTTATTGGTCGGTTCGTTACACGTCCTCGTCGGTGGATCACGTGGTTCCGCGAAGATATACGACGGCGACATAAACGCGCGGTGTATAGGGCTGGTCCGTAGTAATATTTTATCGCCGTGAATCCCTCGATTGTTGCGAAAGACCGTACCGAAGTCCTATCTATATTTACAATTCGTCTGCGCGTATATACGATTTATATATATATATATAATTCTATATTTATTATATATATTTCTTTTTCCGTTGCTCCAGGTCGCTTACCGGTAGGAACGTTCCGTGTACGTGTGTATTACTTGCGTAATGACGTATAAAAACGTCGGTTCAAAGAGCTCACACACACACGCGCGTTAACCTATTAATATTTCGAATTTACGTGAACGATCCAAGCGTCGAAGCTACAATTTTTACGTACGTATTATTTATACACGATGATATTAACGAAATTCTTTCTACCGCTTGTACATAATATTTGTATATGTATCCGGCGTGGCCCGCGGTGAGAGAGTTTATACGGTTTTTAGTAGTTCGTCGTGTGTGTGTTTTATAGAGGAAAACCAGTTGACGATGTACAGTCGTAAACGTAATATTTTTTTAAGGCCTACCGAAAAAACGAAAACGACATTTATATAAAAGTAATAATAAAGGAAAACGAGTCGTCCTAATAATAATATTATATAGATAATTATTATATATATATCTCATATACACATACACACACGTATCATATACACATTTATATATATACGCGCAACACGCGTGCGTTGTACGCAAGGTGTGAAGACTTAAACTAGTTCTCGTGAAGGACCCGTGAGTAGTGCAGGTGTTCGCCGCGCATATAATAATACTATAATTTTGCTACTACTAATAATATATCATCTTGTATGGGACAAAACTATTTAACCCGTTTTAAAATAATAATATGACGTTTTCGTGTATCTCTTTCTATTATGACGTATACATTATAGTATAACATCGTCATAACGCTTAAACCCGTCCAAATGTCTAATGACTTATAATTAAAAACACAAACAAATTATACAAACTCCGGCGCGGTAAAATTATAATCTATTTGCATATCACGTTTTAATATATATTACATTTTACCGTATATTATATAATGTCTTTGATAAGTGTATCGTTTTACAAATTAAAACCGGCTCGTAAAACATATTTTTAAACCGACTTTTTATCAAAGATCAAACTTGATACAGCGTTATTTAATGGTCTTTGAATGACGCGAACACCACTAAATAGTTAGTACGCTATTCGGTCCTAAAAAATATAATAAATTTTAATACGAATTTGCGCGCGCGTTTTTTTATTGTCACATTTACCGTTTAGGTTTTTAGAAGTACATATAGTAAAATAATTATCACGTCCGACCACTCGCTTTTACGTATAAATATAAATAATGTTTCGTTAAAATCGTCAAAATTAATTATTCGTGTATGATACCTATTTGTGTATATATTTTTTCGTAGGCGATTGGATACGTAACGTTTAAACGAACTTCGCACGTCTTTCCCGGCAAATACGCGCGGCCGTACTAACATACGTAAACCTACGTACGGTCCGCATAATAGTAATAGTTCCCGACCGTTTCGTTTAACAGGCGTAATTAGGCCGGGGGAAAATAATGAAAAATAACGACTTCGAAGCGGTTTTGTTTCGTTTTTTTTTTTTTAGAAAATCCGTTCGGTTACGGTCAGTTAACTCGTCGAGTTTCCCAATTGGTTCGGTTTTTTGTTTTCGCCACGATATTTCCCTTTTACGAGCACACGGAACGTATGTGTGTTTACGCTTTAATCGCGGGCCGTCGGTTGGGTGGGGGGGGGACGGAAGAAATTAACGTTCGGAACTGCCGCAGACTGCGATATTAGTATTATTATTATTATTATAACCGCAGACATCGTCGGTGTCGGTATCGTCGTCGTCATATATATTTATATACGCGCGGGGGTTTCGAATTACCGTCGGCACGGTTCTCGCGGCGCGTACAATGTACCGATTGTAACTTATATAATTGCGCCGTGTTCGAATTAATATTTATTTATTTCCCCCTCTGCCTGCCGCGTAACCGTTGATAATGGCGTGTTACGGCGGGCGGATGGTAAAGAAACGGACGGACGAGAAAACCTTTAAGCCAACGGCGTAATTACGCGCTATAAAAATTAATCGTCGGGCACGATAGTAGGCCGAACGCGAAAAAATACATTTTTTTGTCCGTCGTCTCCCTATAATGTACGCGCTGCTTCTATTCCCGCCGCGTTTTCTAATAGTCCCACTACGCGCCGGCCAAAATGTACACCCGGCCGACGTACGAATTCGTCGCCTTGTCTCCGTACGTCCGTACAGGCGTGTTTTGTGTTTAGAGTCTCTTCGCCGCCTCCGTTCGTTTATTCGATTATTTTTTCGCTCGTCCGTCTCCGACGTAGGTCGGTTGGTACGCGGCTAAGTTAGGTGAGATCGGGTTTTCGATCGTCATTACACTGGTTTCTCGCGTTCGTCCGTGACAAACGCGACGTTTCCGACGCGATAAAACGCGCGCGCGCGCAGTGTCCGTTTCGATTTTCTACTCGACTCGTCGTCACCAACGCGCCCAATAATAATCGTTTCGGTATGCGTCCCGTACTCGCCGCGCGTATTTACTTACGCTATATTCTTCGTGCGCGTTGCCGTGACAGCTTGCTGTCGATCGATTAGACACGATACGGATTTTTTTCCGAGCGTCGTTTGGTAAACCATTTGTCGTTAACCATATCGGCGCTCGTCGGGCGTTCGAAACGAACAAAATGGGTCGATAAACTGCGGGAACGCGAACTATGGCAATAACGTATTTTACGTTCAAGATTTGTCGGCCGAAATGTCTCTACGTAACTTTCGCGCACACGAGTTATTATAATACTACACGAACGAGCTACGTACGAACGTGACGAAATATAAAAAAAGAACATTATTCGATGGGAATAACATAGGGTGATTTGTCGATAATTAACGTTAATACACAACGTAGGCAAATTTTATATTGGCTAAGTAGTACAATGGGTATACAATACGATATATGTACGTACGAATGTACGAATATATAACCATTATTATCGGCCGACTCGACTTAAAAGACACGTTTATTAGAGGAATACCGACGAGAGCTATTCTAATCCGTATTAGCCGTTTTCTATATAAATTGACGAGTATTCGCGGCGTACGTGCGTACGAAAATTAACCGATATTCAAACAACGGCGTTATTATTACATTATCGTTCGTATAACATGACGAGTTATGTATTTATAGTGTTCGGGCGATTTAATTAAAAAATCGTAAATAATTCGTATTATAATTGAGATTCTCGAGAAATCGTATTAAAGGTTACCATATGCCGCGGTATGCTCGGCGTACATACATCAATTGTTAAACCAGTCGTAACAAACATTTTCGCGATAACGTTAATTTCCGATTCCTTTGATGTTTGTTTCCGTTAACTTGTTTATATAATTACTACGATATTATTTACGATATCGCTACGTAACGAATTATTTCGCCGTTCATTTTTCGCCATTATGTTGCACGTTTGAACAAACGGACAATCCAAAGTTCACCGTGTGTGTGTGTGCGCGCGCGCGCGCGCATTCGATCGCGGACGTCCGAAAAATACATTTAAGTCGGATTCGTTGCTGTCCCACGGAGCAACAATTAACCACGGTTATGGGAAAATATCGTTAACAAAGCACGTAATAATTATTTACGTACCGGTGTGTGGTTAAGACGAATCGTGTCTAACGGAATTATTATGTATATGTGTACTATACGAATAAAACGTTATCGACTTTTACTATATATATACACACATACACACGCGCGCGAGTCGAAAATAATCTTTTTAATTTCACTAACTAATATTTATCATCGTCGAGTATAGGTACAGTAGTGGCTAGTGGTCCGGAAAAATACTTAAAGGTGGCTTTGCTGTCAGCGTTGATAACCCCACGAGGCTCGGCGGTTATCGTCCGCGGACTATGCGCTCTCGAGCCTCACTGCCGCCGAACAACATATTGCACTCGATGACCTTTCCGTTCTTTCTTTCCGTCCTTATCCCATAAATTTTCGTTATCCCTCTTTCTCACTCTTTCTCTCTCTCTTTATATATATATATTTAACACGATAACATTATTATCACGCGCGAGTGTGTGTATAACAAAAAAAAAAAAAATATTTTTTATTTTTCACGTTTTACGTGTTATTTCTAACACGGACCGTATGCTTTACAGTAGTTCGCGCCCGAGGGTGCGGCTCTCTGCTCGGCTTCCGGACCCGACCGATCGATACACCGACGCATCCCAACGACAGCGGATCTCGTCATTCGTCGGCGGACGTCGATGACACCGGTACTGTCGTCGCCGTAGAGTAGCGTAACCAACGATTGTTGCCCGCGAATTAATTGTAAAACGCGTCGCATTGGCAGCCCTGATGGGCGTGTTTGAAGACCTGGCCAATCAGAAACCCGGAATGCATTGGGTAAGTACACGACTATTGGTCGCCCAGTGTGCACTTTACGTAAAAGTTTAGTGTCCGTTACTACGCGTGTAACCCGCCAGATATATATATATGAACCGACACAATTGTTGGCCCCTTTCGTAACTCTCCAATTGATAATCGTGTTAAGGAATTTCGTATTAGAGAATAATTCTAGTCAACAAATGGACGCCAGATCGAGTGTTTCGTGCGCGTACGGCGAGACTCCTCGACCTTTTCAACAACAACACAAAAAAAAAACCACCTCGACGGTCGTAATAATAAAACGAATACCTTATTGTGAGCGTTTGTTCGCTTTTCGTTCGAGTGGGAGTCCCGTCCGCCGCACCGGACCAGATTACGCGTTATAAAGTTTCTGTTTAAAAGACCGTGTGTACAGCTGACGTTTTTGTACCTTTTAGACTGCGGCCTACACGTATAGAAGTGTGTTCGCTGGCGGGGACGTGAGGTATTTTTACGGGCGCGTACGTTACGCGCCCGTCGAACCAATATTATTCGCCGTACTTGGCGCGCGAAATTCTCGATTTCCTGCCGATGTTTCCCTGTTGGCTAAAATACACACACTACCGCTCCGGTGTAGTACAACGATGGTAGGTGTCGTGTCGAGTTCACGCATTGTCCGAGATTATCAATTATTTAAATCCCCGCCGTATATTGTTGTTATTATTTCGGCGACCGCTATCCAACAATATGCGCATATACCGCGAACGCGTACTACGACATAATAATAATAACGCATAATAAAATACGGAGCGTATTGTGCGATCGGGAACGACGCGAAAAAAACAATTCACTGTTCGCGCCAAACAGACCGAAATAATGCGATTTTGTGGTCCCCGTAATCCTCTTGTTGTTGTTCGAAATTTGAGTGGCTCAACTCGCCACCACCCTCGTGTGCACCGCGCGCGGTCCGCCGTGTTTCGACGAACGTGAATTTCGCGTGCCATCGACCAACGATTTTTCCGTATTCCGGGTGACGGGTTGATTAAACGACGTCCGACACGTTCGAATATGTCCCGAACGACCATCGGGCGATCTCGCGTTTTATGTCCGCGCCACTTCCGTATACGTTTCGAGCGGGCGGCCAGGACGAGGCCAACGAACGGAGGGGGGAGGGCAGAATAAACGTGACCGCGGTATTTAATCGCGGCGGCTTGGGAAGTTCTCTTGAAAGAAAAACCGAAAGTAGAAAAAACGGTCGTATTTGGCTGCCGTACGACATAACGGGCTTGTCGGACGGCTGTGCGGAACCGGGACGGACAAAAGCCGACGAACGTATTAAAAAAAAAAAGCGAACCGCGTGTCGCGCGCGCGATTCCCACTGCCGTCCAAATTACGATAGTCAGCGCCATCCATTGTACGCCAAACGGAAAGTTATTAATGATCTGTACCGAATAAATCCGCCGTACGACGATCGTAACAACAACAATATTAATATCGATAATATTATTATATTATACGCGCGGTGTAACCTTTCTGTCGGACGTGACGACGTATGTACTTCGGTCGTTACGTAATTTATTAGGTCTCGGGAGCCGAATCGTGGCCGGAAAAACGAGAAATTTCTCTCTCTGTCTCTACATATATATATTATATTACCTCGAACTATAAATCTCCTCCGCGCTTTTTACATTCGAATAGAAAAGCGGAGCGCTTACAACTTTCCGGCCGTTCCACCGTAATCACCGGACGTATTAAACGACGCTCGTTGTCGTCGGTTTTATTACGGCCGTCTAAACCGAAGAACGTTATTACGTAGACACCCACCCCGAAAAAAAAAACAACAAAGAGATGACGATCCAATTTTTTCGTAATAATAATAATTATACGTCGCCACTGCCGTATATTTACCCGGTTCTCGATTGCGGGGTGTTACAGGTGAACTTCGTGTACGTACGCGTGTTTTTTTTTTTTTTTTTTTTTTTATCTTTACT
>JAIPRN010002721.1:0-27415 GCA_025469175.1 Geopemphigus sp. TES_GeoC_2020 | reverse complement strand
TTACGCTTGATGGGGTTTTGTTTTTTTTTTTTTTTTGCGGTTTCCGTCAGCCGCGGGCCGCCCACTCAATCGTGCCGGTCGTGAATTGTCCGCCCCGCCGGTCTCAAAATAACCGTCGCCGTCGTCCGTCGTCCACCGAACAAACGCCTAACGATATTTCGCGACGTTATCTCGGCGAAACCGTCGACTCCTCCATAAACCACCTACTCGCAGGATTTTAAGCGAATTCCCGAGACGGGACCGAAAAGGGCGCCGTGAACTAATCGCCGGCGATATTAAACGAACGAACGAACTGGGCCGCGCCGGCTTCGAATTTTTCGGCACACGGTCACTAAATGCGCGACGCCGAAGTTGCACAACGAATCGGACCGGTTATTATTACGTCCGCCGGTGTACGCGTAAAACGCGCACGAATTTCGGGCGCTATTAATGAACGCGTCAGGTTATGTTTCGATAAGTCCCGTCGCGTTTACAATCTTATCTCGCGTGGTAAATAACAACAAAACGTCGGACAAATAGCAGCCAATAGGTTAAGCTAACGACGAGTGATCGAAAACGCGCGTGCGTTTTATCTAGGAGAGCGACGCGTTAATTAGGCGGTTTTTCGTAACGGGGCGGCGGATACGATCGGACGCGGGCGACGCGCGGTGCTCTACGGCGCATTATCCGAGTCGGTATAATACCACAGAAGGAACCGAGAGACTTTCCCGTTATTCAACCGGCCTAATTAATCGCGCCGGCTTGGTGCCCGTCGTTTATCTACCGGACGTACACGCGCCGGCCCGGGGATTCTACGTTTGTTTCAGCGGGAAAATCGCCGTGACGCGGAGAGTTGTCGCCCGTTACGAAAGCCGTTCGTCGATCGGCGACGAACGTAAAAAACCGACGTTCCACGCGACTTTTCACAGTTTTTTGGCTACCGCGTGAATACCGAAAACGTATCGAAATCGTGTACCAATAATACGTACTATCGTCGTACATCACGATCGTATTAATTTCGGGGTTTTCGCTTCGTTTTTTCTTCGAAGCCGACGTATAATCGTAATCGATAAAAATACTTACTTCCGCCTGTCGTTTCTCTCGATAGATTATTTTATTTTTTTCCTTTTTACGTTTACTAGTCGTCCGTTTTTTTGTTTCGTGATTGAATATATATACGCGGCGCAGAGTAGATACTACTTGGAAGGCCTTCATTTCAGAATACGACGCACGCCCGTTAATATTGGCCGCGTCGTAATTCGCATAATTTATTCCGCCGGACAATTTTTAAAAATCGTTTTATTTCGTATTCGCTCTTTTTGATATTATTTATAAAACGAATGTGGCGTATTTAGAAGTCAAACGGTAGTACGCAATCGTCAACACGGTGTTATTCCGAATTGCACATTTCCATACATATTCCTTTATATCTATTAGATAAGGTCGCGTCGTGTCTGCTGATAAAGAAATAAATAATTTTACCGATCCGTTTGAAATTTTTCGTAAATAAAAAACTTATTATCGGCTATCGACTGCAGTTTATGTGTTAATAAACGAAAAAGTTGGTAAATAGCTGTAGATCAACGTCGCAGGCATATTTGTCGCGAATATTTTTGACAGTAACAATTTGAAAAATATATTTTTAGTTTTCGAACTTTTCCAAGCCTATAAATATATAATAATATTATATACGTCGATGAACTGATAGTTAAATCTGATCGAGAAATATCGTTATTCTTGGCTAAACCCTGAAACATATTTCTCGCGAATCTGTAAAATGTATATTAAGACATCTCAAATTTGGTCTTGTCTAATATAACCGTGGCGCGTAATTTTACTCCGCGATATGTCCAACAGTAAATATACAATCGCGACGAAATATTGATCGAAAAAATGTCGTATGTTCGTAAGGTCGTTTTATAATTTTGAAACGCTTTCGATAGTTATTTTTTACGTACATTGGCCGGGTTTGTTTACGTCGTCCGCAATAACGACGAGTATACAAGAAACACGTACGAATAAACTATAATAAATAGAACGATGAAATTTAAATTGGAAAACGATAAATAAAACCTATAAATCGAAACTCGTAACGATAAAATTTTTTAAAAATTTCCCGTAACGAATACTGTATTAGCGACGTGATGGGCGAAAAACTAACGAAATGAAGCGTATATATATATATATATATATACGCGGAAAAAAGAAAATAATAATAATGAAACCAATCGGGTACGTACGCACAGACTTTACAACGGTAACGGAAGTCGAAGGGGTCGCCACGCGTGCGATCGGCAATGCGTGGCGACAGACGGCCGATGCCTAAACGCGTTCCGTTTATTTTTTTTCGAAATTTATCATTTTGACATTTTCTTTCCGACGACGGCATCATTTACGCTGTGTATTATACATAAGCGGGTACTTATCTACAGGCTGTTCAAAATGTACGAACGAAATACACGCCGCGTTTCCTCGACCATTAATACGCGACGTGTGTTAGATAAATACCCGGTTTATTCCGAAAAAAAAAACTTCAAACGTTACCGGTGATATTATTATATCGAAATAAACTAGAGATAATGAGCGAACGAGTTAATGTCCGATATTTTTAGGCGGCACTGTACGTTCCAACGTAGGACGAAGACCCGAAACGACGCGTGCCATACTTACGTAGTACTTGCGGTAACAGGTAAAACGAAACTCGAGCCAAACAATATAACGGAAGAGCGGGTTGTTTTCCACAGGTGTTATTATTACGCGCGGTACGCGTACTTATAAACACGCGATCAGAGGTGTGAGAGACGCATGTCCTTCGTTATATTGGGTACAGCATAGGACGTGTCCAAGGATACCGTACTTCGAATTCTGCGACATCGTCTGAACATGCGGAGTGTGCTCCGCGTGGGTTCCGCGCGTGCTAAATAAAGACCAGATGGAAATGGGTGTTCAAATTCGTTTGGAATGGAAAAAACGTATTGCGGATGTACCTGACGGTTGAGCCGAGCCATTACAACAGATGAATCGTGGTTCCGTTACTTCGATTCGCTGACGAAGCAACAAGGCTACCCGTGGAATTCGCCAATACCGCTGGGCAAAACTTACAGGAATTTACGCGACTATTTTTTTCGAATCATCATTTACAGTACCTAGATATCTAAAAACTGAGCTCGCTACAATTTTCATTAGTGTATATATATACAAATATATATTATATATACTATATACTATATTTATTATATATACTATATACTTATGTAATGGTATTACTTGAAGATTCGTTAATATTTGCGAAATATATACGAATAAAATTAAATTGGAAAACTCCACGCGCATCTCGCTCGTCGAAATAAATCTATAAATTATACGTATTTGATATAACGTGTATTTCACATATTCCCGTGTGTACATACCGAAGATTAACGAATTTGCGTAACGTAAATCAAAGATGGAGTTGTGCTTCATGCGAGCTTAATACAGACTCGAACAAATGGAAAAGCCGACGAAGAGGATCACCGACAGCGATGTTGATAATATATTTTCCCACGGGGAAGGTAAGGTAACCCTATTTGGAGTGGTGAACGGAAAAATGCCGTGTTCGTCATGAACCTCGTTTATTAGTGGGTCTGCCCTCTGCTCTTCAAGCATCATTTGGTCAAACAAACCACAACGCATTGATCGGAGACTTATTTCATTGTGCACGTCATTCAATCTAAGATGGATGTTCTTCGACTGCGTTTCTAGTTTATCTAAATCGCGTGTACCAAAATTAACAAACGCGTTACATTGGTAAAATGCTTCACCTAATATACACATTTTTCTTATATTTCGAACTTGAAAAAGGTGTACCAAAATTTATAGAATTTCAACGAATATTTCTTTAAAAAAGATAAATTTATTTTTTGACGAATTTTTGGATAAATTAAGTATGGAATAAAAATGTCTTCTAATTACTTTCGATAGCCACTATTTTTTCTTCAACAGAACTAAATCTGTTAGTGATATCTGACACCAAACTATTTACTCGCGTTAAACCAGACTCGATTATCGTGTCTATCCTTTCATGTAATTCAGACACATCCGTAACTTTTGCCGATTGGTCTAGAAAGTGAAATTAACAAAATATATTACAACGTTTCAATTGTCGTAGATATTTTTCTTATTTTTGTAGATTTAAAAATCGTGCCGCCCATTTTATGAAATCGCTACGAATATTTCTTTATAATTGACGAATTTTTCGATAAATTAAGTATGAAACAAAAATGTCTTCTAATTACTTTCATTAGCGACCATTTTTTCTTCAACCAAACTGAATCGATTGGCGACATTTGTCTCCAAATTGTTTGAGCGCATTATACCAAACTCGTTTATCGTGTCTATCTTTTTGTGTAACTCAGACACATCCGTAACTTGTGCCGAATGGCCTAGAAAGTGAAATTAATAAAATATGTTATAACGTTTCAATTGTTGTAGATATTTTTCTTATTTTTGTAAATTCAAAAACCGTACCGCAATTTTATGGTATCATTATGAATGTTTCTTTATAATCTATAAATTAATTACGGAACAAAGAAATCGTGTAATTACTTTCGATATCAACCATTTGATCTAAAATCCAACTGTATTTATTAACGACATTTGACTCTAAATTGTTTATCTTCGTTAAATTGGACTGGCTTATCATGTCTATTTTCTCTCGCAACACATTCAAACCCTTCGCCGATTGGTCTAGAAAGTGAAATTGACAAAAGAATCACGTCAATACTGTTTTAATTATTGTAGTTTTAGGATTTACGAAATAAACGATTAGATGATTACCTTCGAAAGCATCTATTCGGTGTTCCAACAGTTCGATCGAATTCGTCATCCGATCGCTTAAAGTTGTTACAGTCGCGTGTAGGATGTCGAACTTGTCATTCAATTTCTGATTATCCGCAGTTTTCACTAATTGCGCGGAAAAACGAAATTAACATAAAAAATAACGATTAGCCCGTTAACGTTTCAATTATTCATAAGTCGGGTAATCCCTTGTCGTTGAGCGACTGGTTATTATTTCGCACGGACCAAGGGGCCTACGCCGTTATTCGCGGTTATTTATTTCGAACGATTAATCTGTTAATAGGTAATTCGTGAACGATCCCGACCCCGTTACAGTTTATCGAATTTTACAAATAATTCGAGTCGAATCGTACGTGAAAATGGTGGGCGACGCTCGCGTTCTTCTTCGCCCTCTCCTCTATCCCAGCTATCGGTCACCTTTGTCCTAAACCTCCACTTGACCCGATCACCCACATCATCCACGTACACACCAACAGTCCTCATATCACACTCAATCGCATTCAACCACTACTTCCTCTTCTTCCTTCAACGTTCAATTCCATAACCGTTCTTACTGCTTCCGAATGGTCTCTCCTCCTAACATGCCCAAACGATATAAGTCTATTCTCCCTCGTCTTATCCACGATCGACGCTACTCTTATGTTTCCTCTTACATATTTATCCTATCTCCTCTTGTCACCCCACTCATCCATCTAAGTATTCCTAACTGTTCTATTTTCTTGTTCACCGCCAAACACTCTGAACCGTACAACATAGTTGGTCTCACTACACCCTTATAGAATTTACCTTCCAGCTTCGTTGCGATTCTCTTATCGCACAGAATACCAGACGGCTCTTTCTACTTGATCCACCCGCACTTAGTCCTACGTTTCACATATCCTAGTCAAAACTCCCGTTCCCTTTTACAAGGGACCCTAAATACTTAAAACTTTCAACCTTACTTACCTCGTCTCCGCTTACTGCCATCATGACTTGTTCTCTTTCATTGTACTCTTTATCTCATTCTTTCTAAAGCTAATCTCCACGCATCAAACCTTTGATTTGCTTCCTCCCTTTTTTCTTCTACCAACTAAAACTAAATCATCAGCACACTGCTTACACCGTGGTACCTCCTCTTGTAAATCTTAAGTCGTACGTGAGAAGGATGGCGGCGCTCGCGTCGACGTAGTCAAAATAATTCGATTAATTTTATTATATTAATCTACGATATTTACGTCTCGCGTTTTCCATTTTCAAAATGACGATCTCGTCGCTGTAACGGTCCAATTGACCTTCCAGCTGGGCAATCAGTTCGTACATGTTACCTGCAACGTAATTGTGGTCATGAAGAAATTACGAGAAACGTATACGCGAATGTAATTCGTATACAGTCACGTTTCGAAACAACTACGCCGTAATAGTACCTTGTCGGTAAACTCCGTCACGGTAGTGCTGTTCGACATACGTCCGCTCGTGTCCGTCCACCAAGTCGCCGGGGTCGTGTTCCGCGTTTCTGGTAGTCCACCGAATTGTCTTCTTCACTACGTTAACGGCCCACCACCATACGTAGCAAATCCACGTGAGCGGCTTCATAGTGAACACAACGAAGATGATTTGTCGGGCAACGGTCGAAATAAAAAATACTCGAAACGAAAAACGCTCGAGCATCGATCGAATACCGAGAGTGAAAAATTATATTTGTCCACTCGAGTGTCCAAAACAATACTAATCGACGAAATAAATTTACTCCCGTCAACGAAAAATACGGTTATATATCCGATACCATAGAAACCGAACGTTCCGATCGTCTTTTGAGCCTTTATACGTTACCCGGGGTATTTGCGCTATTGGTGGTTTTCGACGTTCAAATAAAATTGGCGCGGCGTATTCGCTTTCAACGGAGGAAATAAGCTCGTTCGACACGAATTTCGTCCGTAACGTTACGTTTATAATCGAGCGACTAACGATTTCGTCTAACTAGACTCGGTTTTTAAAAGTAAAACACATCGTTAACTCGTCGACCGAATTCGCGAATATCGTTCCCTAACCGACGTATAGTTTCGTTCAAAATCTAAACGGGAAATCCAATCGACGGTTTCGTAATATTTTTGTGTGTTTTTCTTTTTTTTTCTAAACGCAGCAAGACCGCAAAACCATCGCCGTACTTAAAGTACCCGGTCAAGTGACCGGTAACGTGACTTTCACCCAGTCCAACCGTAGCGGTCCGGTCGCGGTTACAGGCGTGTTCTCCGGTCTGACCGAAGGGCCGCGCGGATTCCACGTGCACGAAAAAGGAGACTTGAGCAACGGTTGCATGTCCACCGGATCACATTTCAATCCGCAAGCGGTGAGTATCTAGTATTTAGTATTTACGCGTCTCTCAGTCAGTGATAAGTTAAACACGACGCTCCTATATGGGAATTCTAAGGAGTTCGAGGATATTCTTGTAAAACATTTTAGAAGGAACTAGACATAGAGAGAGTTGGGATGGACTGAAAGCCCTGAGAGCATTCGAAACTTTCATTTGCTATTAAGGAAGTCTATATAAAACGGACGAACTACGAATATAGTAAAATTGTATATAACAAAGAACGTCAGGTGGGAAGAAAACACGAGCAGCTAATTTTCTTAAACGAGGCCTTAAAATTATAAAGTAAAATGTTCGCCACGTCCAGTATTTCGTCCGTATTCGCCAGTATTTCGGCGTATTCGATGTAAATTTGAAAAAATACTCGAAACGAAAATTAAAAAATTATTTAAATCGAAACGTTTAACTTTATGCCTGTTATATTTTTTATATTATAATACCCCGTATACGAATACACGTTCGAATAAAAAATATTGCCGAGTTTTATAATAACTTGTATAACTTGTATAATAACTTTCGAAAGAGACTTTGGTTTGCTTTATCGTGGATATTATATACATATATAATAATCATAATTCAAGATTATTCGCTTGACGACCGCACGCGAACGTAATGAAATCGCTAATTATATATTTTTAGGAGGTTTTTAATATTTATGGATAATAATAATATATATGTACGATATATATATATTATATTGTATAATTGCACAAGTTATTTAGTTATTTGTTTTTCCAAGTTAAAAACGTTTAAAAACGAAACGATTACGCTTAATGTGCGACACGTGTTCTACGCGCGTGTTGTATGACGTACGAAACAAAAACAACAATACATTCGGAAATTACGGGACGACGTATTCGCGGTCAGTGTCAGGCCGGCGACCGATACTTTTCCGTTTCGGAAACGTTTTTCGTGCGCCAAAAACGGTTTTGTAATAGAGACATTTTGCGCTTTCTCGTGGCCGCTAACCGAACGTCCAAAAACGGCACCGGTTGTTGGCTAAACATTGTTTTTGGGGACGACGAAACAAAAAATACGTTTTTCGTCCTTCTATCTCGCTACGGTAATTAACGCGCTATTAAAAACACGTTTGCCGTACATTACGCGTACGTGTCACGATAATGGTTCGCCCGTGGACACGTCAAAGCAACGCCCGGATAACGCGGACGTACGTTACCTATCCGGTAGCCAATTGTGTGTATATTTATCGGGCGAGTTGTCGACGGTTTGTTTTCGCCGGGTTAGGTCTCATCCGACGTGAATCCGGCGGAAAATGCCGGTAACGTCGTCGCGACATTCGGCCGATTATCGTATTTATAAAAAGGGTCGAAGCGCCGAAACGTACGTTATTTGAACGACGTGGTTTATTCGGCATATCCGTTGGCTCCAGCGGCGACCGTTTCGCGGGCTCGTCGTCGTTTCCAAGACGCGACACCGAAATCGCCGTTACCCATTACGCGTAGACTGAAACCAAATTTCGGCGGATTTTCCGGTCGTTTTGTCCTGAACAAACGGGACGAACGCCCACGGTACCGAAATGGTCCGAAGAATCGCGAATTATTATCGGACGAATATATACCGCGATATATATATGTATATATGTTACTACAATATCGCCGATTAGATACCGAACGGCGTTCGGGTTTTCTATTTTTTTTCCTCTCGTTCGTTTCGTTTTATTTGTAACCCGCGACAATATATTCGTACAACGTGTCGTTTCGAGGCGATAACCAATAACGTTACGAACGCGAAACGGCCACGGTCGTACCGACGATTAGTTTCTCCCGCGCGCCCCGATCCGAAACGAACCGAAAACACGAGCGAAATACACGGCGTTCCGTACGCGTTACACGACCCGAACAATCGTGTCACGAATACATATATGTGGAAACGATTGCGTGTTCGTGGCCGTTTGACGGATCGCGCGTACGAATCGTCGACCTCGCGGTTCTTCGCGTCCGCGCAAATACGGCGCGTAACAATATACGGAATTACGAACGTAATACGTCGCTTTTGTAGACCGTTTACGAAAGACACGCGCCCGACGGCAACGAATCGGCGTCGTCGTAAACAAGTCCGACGGCCGTTTGGGCCGATCGATTTCGCGGTCGTTTTACGCGACGAATTCTGTCCCGTTCGGCGCGATAAACGGTTCCGGAACTCCGCGAGCTTCGGGCCGTAACACGAAACGCTTAAAAAGGCGCGATCGTCGTTCGACCGGATCGTTCCGTCGCTAATGGTCTCGAAGGTAACCGTAATTCGGGTCGACGGAATACAACGCGAGACCTTCGAACACCATCCTTGGACGACGAAATCTTGACCGAAAAATTGCGCTCGCCAAAACGGCCTGACGACAGTTGTGCGCCAACCGGCGGTCCCCGCCAATAATCCAAACAGTCGACGTTCCTACGCCGATGTTTATAAGAGCCAACGAACGCGCGTCGTACGACGACGACGACGATCACTTAATAACGATTCGGAGGGAAATTAATTATCGCGCGGTGTACAGTTTCAATATTGGAACAACGGTGTTTGTTTTACGCGAAATCGTTTCGGTAATTAGTCGCGACGGTGGTAAATCTACACGCTCGGCGTAGCTTTCTACGCGGTCGTTGCGGGAAATAATGATCGCCGGATTTCCTTCGTTTAAAACGCGAACAACCGCAAAACTAACGCGAACGGCAATCGATCGGAGCGAAACGAACAAATCGCGGTGGATGGGACACCTCGGAT
The DNA here is from genome assembly GCA_025469175.1 of Geopemphigus sp. TES_GeoC_2020. NCBI lineage: Eukaryota > Metazoa > Arthropoda > Insecta > Hemiptera > Aphididae > Geopemphigus > Geopemphigus sp. TES_GeoC_2020. Next base: position 17,520 of record JAIPRN010002721.1, on the reverse strand, counting down.
CGGACGACGCTCTCGTCGTTTCGTTTATTCGTTTATCCGCCGCTCGTTTACGCGGTCGAATACGAGAACGCGCTGACCGGGCACTCGGGGCGGACGGCATTTGTCCATGTTCGGCTCGGCGCGTCCTCCAACCGTCAAACCCCATTGACGAGAACCGGGACACGAACGTGCGGCGATCCGCGAGCGTTTTTCGGCCGATCGTTTTAGGGGGGGTCGTTTAACGTAGAACGTTGTCCGAAACGTTATACGGGCCCCGAAGACGCCGTGCGCCGACCAACGATACATCCTACGGACGTGTCACGCGTAATAACGACGAATATCATCGGGACGACCGTGGCGACCGGTACAGACACACGAGACGGCGTGACACGATTCCGCGCCGGTAATTATTAACCTTGTACCGGAATCGTGGTAATATTGGTTTCGTTCGTTCGCCTTTTGTTTTTCGTCCGAACAAAGCCGTCGGCAAAACAAAAGAATATCGTCCGCGCCCGTCGATCCGATTATTAACGTTACTAGGACACGCGCCACGATCACCGACAGTCGCGACCGTACAAGCAATTAGACGGCGAGGGTTTTTCGAAATTCCCGCCGCCGCTGCCGCCGCCGTTTCGGGGGGACGGACGAATCCCTATCCGGTAATTGTTCCCGGAACGACACAAACCGGAAAAACGCGACGGCGGTGGTGTCCACGAAACGGTAATCGTGTCGAGTATTCGCCCGTCCGAAACGGTGAATTCGCTGCCCACTCCCGGCGGCGCACTATGTGGGGGGGTGGAGGAGTAGAAGAGAAGGGCTGTAGGGAGAACGGACGAAAAGTACGTCGTCGAGCGGCTGCTCGCGTGCCATTCGCTCGGGTTCGATGCCTCGGGTACCGCCGAACTTCGGTTTACGAGCGTTGTCGCCGACGACGAAACGACACTACCGTTCGATATCCGAAAACTAGCGAGATATTCGTCAATGTCTATCGATCGCCATCGTTCCTACTCGCCGCCGTTACGCCGGACAATGCCCCGCGCTGCCCAGCTGTGCCCGTCCGGGTGACGATTTCGGATATTTCGTTTTCGGCCCCCTCCCCCCTATTCTCCCGAACGGTTTACGGAACGACCGGGTATATTATTCGGACGCCGTGGGCACGCGACGCCTGGTAAAATACGCCGATTAATCGTTTAATACGAAATACCCGTGAACGTAGCACAGGCCCGTACGTCCTGGAACGTTTAACGGATTTAATCTAACGCGTTATTAATTTCCGTCCGCCCGTTGGCTACTCGACTTGTACGCCATTGGCGCGAGTCCGCCGCAGCGCGAGAATTAAACGGCGCCTCTGTACGTACACTACTCTGGACAACGTACGCCGTCGGTGTATTGTCGAATTACGTTCGTTTTTTTTTTTCTTTTATCCCGCCACGCCGCGTCGACGGCCGCAATTCCCGACGTCCTGAAATCGTTATTTATCCGTCGTCGTTTCGTCACTGGAAATCGCCCACGTTTTTACGTAACTTCGACTCCGCGCAACAAACGTGTTGTCCGGCGTGTTAGTTTTCCCGCTAACTTTTACGATACCGGTTTCACTTTTTGATTTCCTAACACCCAACGATACTTCGCTTTACATAACGCCCGTACGTGTACAGTTTTTTTATTAGCTTCTAGTAAAACACTACGACAGCGCCCGACAGTTGTGAATGGATAGGACGGGAAGAGGATTTCGTATACGTAAATGCGTGTGGCGCGCGTAGGCAAGAAGGTCAACATTGGCGGATGACTGTGAGAATTTCGTTCGAATTAATTATAAAAAAATAGTATCCGTGGTTAATAATAGGATCACGTTTTGGAACGGTTTTTTATTATCGAAATAAAATTATTTACTAAATTAATTAAAAATTCGCTTCAAAATACAATTAGATCGCGTATACAGCGTGAATATATATTGTATGCCCAATGGAGATCTGACGAACGCGATCAATTTCATTCTGTTCGATATTTCGAAACGCTTTTTTTATAATAATCCATAAGACTTTGTGTTATTTTATATAGGTTTTTTTTTTTTTAGTTTTTTACTAACCGAACATTCGCGCGCAAAATCCGAGAAAAAACGTTTTATAAATAATTTCTTTTTATTATTATTTCCGTATTCAATTTGTTCGTGAAAGTTTAATCGTCGATTTTTTACGATTCGCTCGAAGTAAACGGAAACAGTACAAATCGTTTTATACGAACGGTTTTTTTATTTTTTTTTAATACGATAGAACTCGTACGAAATTACGTACTAGCGTCTAGCGTTCGGTTCGTAATCCGAAAATAAAAAACGATTATAGGAAATCGGCCGCCTACAGCGTTTTACGAAAACGTCTAAACGCTAAAAAATTCCGTTCGCGAATTTGGAAATAATCGATTAACGATAGCGACCACGAAAACCACCGAACAGGCCGAATCGTCGTATTTTTGTCGGAGACGTCCGCGGGAACATTCCGCCTGTCGGTCGTTTGACGACGTACGTATTGGTTTTACGTCCGAACATGTCGAACGACGGCGGCCGGTAATGAATCGGAGAAATGACGCGGATACCACCGGTATAGCCGGCGCGGCGTTACGTTAAACAGTATAAATATGTCGACGAAACGCGCGTGCCCGGAGTCACCGGTTCGCCACGCGTAAAAACGTCCGTCGAAAATGCCGTCGGTTAATTAATTAAGTAAACGGACGCTATTGCTCCCTCCTCCCCCCCCCCCGATTTCGTTACGCGTCTCGTCCGTTCGGGAAAACAATTTACGCGCGCGTGTAGCGTTCCAATTACGCGTACGTTGTGTGACGGTCGATTCGCCCGACTGTAAAATCGAATGGCGAATGTTCGCCTCGTCCCCGTCTTTGTCGGCGAATGATTGGTAATAATAATACGCGGTCACGGTCCGGACGACGAAACCTGTTCCGTATTCCACAACTCCGTAGTGGTAGATATCGGCCTTATAAATATTACGGCCCTCTTCGCGGTCGACCCGAGCACGTGCCGCGGCCGTTGCGTTTAACGCGAAAAATAAAAACGTTCGTTTACAGGTTTGGCAACGAAAATCGTTACCCTCCGCCATATATATATATATACGTGTACGTTTCGCGCGGTCGAAACCATTTCGAAACTCTCGCCCGTTAAATATACCGAGACTCGGAAACTGGTTTCATCGGGTCAGTAACCGTTAAAAGCCTTGAAATCGCGCATAGGCCGAAGACGGTTGTGTAGCGCCCGGAGAACCGAACGAAATCCAGACGCTATTCGCCAGCCCCGTGCGTAGGCAAATCGCGAATAACTACTATACGCGGACGACGATTTTTACAGCCGCGAGCGCGACGTTCGGGCACCGATCGGCGTTCCGTTCGCCGTAACGTGCGCGTTTTGTTTACGTAAACTGGCCGGCTTTGGGAACCGAGGACGGTTTCCGTGAATCGGCGCGGCCGAGACGCGTAGACCGCCTCGAACGCGCCCGAGAAATGAATAAAAACGAGTCGGCCGGGTCGGAAACGCGACACGGCGCGTCGGCAATGTTCCCGTGTATTGTTCGTGTTTCCGATAGGTTAGGTCGTTGTTTTTGTCGTACTAACAATATTTACCGCGCGGCGAATTGTCACTATTTCGAAAAACGCGTAACACGGATCGTCGTCAACGATTTATACGCGTAATTGTGCGCGCCGAGATGGACAACGTTTATGTCGCGTAATGCGTTCGAAGGGAGATCGTAAATGGACGGGGCCGGGGGACGTTCGTGTTTACCGTGAACGACGATCGTATATTCTCCTCGAATTATTACGAAATAAACCGGCGGACGTCGCCTTTCCCGTGAACAATTCGCGTAGAATCGACGCAAGGGACATTGCGTTGTACGTACGGCGGGAGGTAAAAGCCCGCGCGTTTTATTCGTAAACGATAAACGCGACGGCCGCCCACCGGCCGAAGAGGAGTGGAGTCTTCCCGAGAAGTGGTTCGGTTTGAAACAAACTACCGCGCCGTACTAATAGATAACGTTTTCGCTAAGGTGGCGAAGGTCGTCCGTGTCACGGTGAGGGACGCGAGAAATTCGAATCGCGCTACCGCTTTCGCCCGGGGCCGCTTCATCGGTACGTGCGTGTGGTTTTTGCGCCGGACGCGTCTCACGCACGTACGCGCGTCGTTTACGGGAAACCGACGTTCGCGCGGCAAGAACGGCGCGTTTTAATTTTTACGACACGTAAACCGCGCCGTTTTTCGAGACACCGTCCGCAGTTAAACAAGTGCCGAGCAAATTGGCTCCGAAACGGTTATCTATTCGGTTTAACGACCGTAAAACGTCGTGTTAATAATATGTATACACGCGCGTACAATATATACACGCATGTGTATATATATCCGTGAGAAATCGTAGAGAAAATCTTAAACGCGTCGACCGGAGAGTTATTGTGTACAAACTTTTGGAATCGAGCGCAACGATTGTTAGAAGTTGTACGCGGTGTTTTTTTTTTCGACGCTCGTAAAAATACATATTCGTATATTTCGGGGTTTTTTTTTCTTTTTTTTTCGTAATCGTCACGGTCGGTAGCCGTTGTTGTTACTCGTTTACACGACTGGAATTCAATAAAGAAAACCAATAGTCATCGGTACGAGTACGGCGTATAAAAACGCATTTAAACCATTTACGCGCTCGTTCTATAGTCCAGATATGCGCGACGTCCGCGTTTAGGCGGCCCGCGTATTATTCGGCAAATTTTTCGTTTTCGCGTCGGGTAACGTTTCATTTTCTCGTCGAAATCGGGTTTCATTATCGGCAACGTTTTTAACGGGAACGTTTTACGATCGTGTTTATCGATTTCGGCAACCCCGTCCGTATAATTACGGTCCGGACAAGCGTCGAAATTAATAATGATTATTAATTGAAACGTTTTCGATCGAAAAGCGTCGGCGAAACGAAAAAAGCGGCCGTTCGCTCGGTTCATTCGTACGGCCTTTATCCGCACGAACGAACCGACGACACGCGCGGTTGCCTGTCGCTGTGGGAAAAACGTAACACGCGAATTCCGTCGTGCGCCGAACACGCGCGCACGGCCGTCGAACATTATCCGGTACGATTTGTCGTTTTATCGCTACGGGATGAACACGAGCGCGGCCGAGACGGTCCGATCGCGCGTCTACGCGGTAGCAGAAAATCGTACGCGCTTTGTTTTCGAGAACGCCGCGGGTAATTTTACACGTCATTAGCGCGTAACGTGACACAGCCGGGGGGAAAAACGCGAGCGTCCGTAAGAAAAACCGTCGAGCGGCGAAAAATAAAAAATACCGCGTACGCCCGACGCGTTACAAATAATCGGCTAATAATGATCGAACGGGTCGAAGACTGTACGTATATTTCAATAGTCCGTTTCGGCCGATAAATTGTCGCCGGGACATAGGTCGAACACACGCCCGCGGTTATTCTCGCCCCGCTCGTTGTTCACGGACGAATTTCGAATCTCCCGTTTAAGGTACGAACGTTCCCCGCCATTATCTATGGCGCACGGTCACGTGGCGCGTAATATCGGGACGTGTCGGTTTTCCGAAAAGACGAATGCGTCCGTCCGAGGAACAACGCCAAAGACGTACGCGATATACGTATCGTATTAACGGTCGGTTCGCCCGTAATTGTAAAACCGTATTGGACGTTTTTTCGTAGTTTTTGTTCTTAAAACGAACGTACGTTCCCCTTACGCGCCGGTTAAACCACTAGCCACACGCATAGGTAGCTCCCGATCGTTTTTCGAACACGCCGCGTCGTTGCCGCCGAATTCGAAACACTCATCATCCAATCTCCGTCCGGGAAGTGTCGCGGCGCTACGGAAGTTTTTCGAAATATGGGCGTTTGAAAACGAATCGCCGTCGGTACCGGCGTTCGAAGTCCGATCGAAAATCGTACTTTTCGTACGAAAAAGCCCGCGTCGGCGCGGCCGTTTCAATTACCGTCGTACGTTCGTGTCGTTACAGAATTATTTCTCGGACTCCGAAGACCGCGAGACCCACCCGAATACAAATTCGACGAAGGGCCGTCTCGATTGTTGGACGGAGCCGCGCGGGTTCGTGTTTTCGGTAGTACTTGTTGGTAACATTTGACCGGACGTATTGACGCGCGAACGACAACTCGGCGCGCACGCTAGATGATTGGTGGTCGAACGACGACGGGACGCGCGCGTGTAGAAATCCAATATCGAACACTCGCCCGGTGGGCCGTCCCGAAGACGGGACACAAAGCCGTGGCACGTCCGACGGTAACTTACGTTCGCCGTGTACGATTTGGCCGTTGACCGGAAGCGCACGCGCGCGACTACGCTCGGCTAGGTCAACAGTTCCGGAGTGGCACTATAACCGTAGCGTCCCTTTTACTCGGACACAATTTTCGTCGTTTCCGAACGCGTTTGTCGCGCTCGTGCCGTAACTAACGCCGCCCGTTACGCCGCGTACGGCTTAAAACGACGGCCGAATCCGATATTTCCGGGGCTCGGGCCCAAAATCGATCGGACGGAAGTTTCGCGACGGCGAATCGAACGGCGATATACACAGGCGGTTAACGGGTAGCGCGATCGGTTCCGGGCGGCCGAAACGAATCGTTCCCGAAACGATGCCGTTTCCGTCACCGGCGAACCGTACACGAGACGTGTTCGATAAATACCCGGACGAAATTTGTGAAAAATTATACCTCGAACTTACAAATTATTTACACGGATCACCTTCGAAAATGGTGTCCTTTAGCTTCGATACAACGCTCCCGACGGTGTTGCCTTGTTTTCGAAACGCCTTCGAATTCCCTCCGTACTAATATAGCCTTTAGCTTTTGTGTCGAGGCGTTATCGATCGTTTCGTTAACGACTTCGAATCGCCGGCCTTCGATGGTACGCTTTGATGGAACAAACGAAAATCACTGGTGTATTTTCAGATGCCGAAAATTCACGTGCGGAAAGTGCCGAATGCGCTGGTGCAGTGTCACGGCGCAAAAACCGCGACTTTGATTTCCACGCTCCCGGCCTTTTACGGCGTACTTTCTCTCTTAATCTTAAAAAAAATTAAGCTAGAAGCGCTTGTTTATAAAACACTCGATTTACCGTCGTAGGTACATACCCGTAATGGACTAAACCGAAAAATTCGAAAGAAACAAGTTGCTCCGACGTTTGACCGGACCTGAGGACATTTTTTCGGACGAGGTGAATCGTGAATCGGTCTTCCGTCGCGAAGATTATATTTTGGTTTCGGGTACATATAATACCATATACCCACGTTCCGTCGCCCGTAATAGTCGATTTTACAAAACTCGGGTCGTTAGAAGTCCGAGTTTTTTTTCGTTCCAAACACGCGATGTTCCATTTTGCGCCTCGGTTAACAATTTTTGGCGCTAATTTCGCGGACACTCGTTTCGTACCCAATTCGTCCGATAAACTCCAACGACAAGTACCGGTCGATACGCCAACTTTATCGACTACTTCACTGACGGTTAATCGTCGGTCGTATCTAATTTGGAACGAGAGTAACGGTATCGTTCGTTTCCGATGTTGATGGACGCCCGGGGACGATGATGGTCGTCGTCAACGGATATTCGAACATCTTTAAAACGTTCGAACCGGTGAAAAGGTTCGCACACACACACAACGGCTTAATGAAACGTCTCCAAAAGACAATTAAATCAATTCGAAAGGTTCCGTGGCGTGTTTTTTTTTTTTTTTTTGTTTACCAATTTTCGAAAGAAAATTTAATACACGCGCGTCGCTCCGTCGTGAAATCGCGATTTTATACAAAACAACCGACTTTGTGGACGCGCATTGTCAACGACTGATATCGGATAACGATTATTATTATATACGGAAAAAACGGTCTAGTTTATTTCGGTACAACAACATTACCGGTAACGTTTTGCTGCAATCATTTTAGTCCGGGCATATTGACCGTGTGCACACACCTCGTACTGTTATAATACGTACGTGCGCGGCGGATTCCGTCAGCCGGTCACTTTCGACTTTTCACGAGTTCTTTGTTCTTTGGAAATCGCGTATGAAAAGAAAATCGCCAACGACGCGTATATTACATATGTTGCGAGTGCGCGCGCGCCCGCGCGTGTGCCATTTTTCATTCCGGTGACTGCGCGAGTTCGGACCGAACGATTTTTGTACAGTAATTACCGCGGACGTGTAGAAAAACCGGGCGAGTGTCCGCGCCGTGAACTAGTTAAGCCGGACGACGACCGTTTAATTCGCGTACATTTTCGGTATTGTTTATTTTCCGATTTTTCGCGCGCGTTTTTTTTCTCCTCCGCTCTCCAGACGTAAGACCACCTCCTTTTTCGTTCTACTCGGCGCGTACCCGCTTCCATATAGTTCATTGTCGAATTCGTTATAGTGACGGCGTATATACCTATATATATACGTATCGTCATTTTTCCGGTCTCTCGCTCGTTCGCTCGTTCTTCTCGGCGTTCGGCCATGGCCCCCACCGAACGGGGGAAATCGGTACCGTAGTAATACGAGGGGGCCGGCGACGAATTTCCCGTCGCCGTGTCCGGCCGTTCGGTACGGAGGCGCGGGGATCCGCCAGCCGCGGCGTGGCCCGTCCTGATCGATTTTCCCGTATAGTCTCGTTCCGTCGGTCCACCGACCGTGTACACATACCGTCGCGGCCGTGATTCGAGTACGCCGCCGAGATACACACTCACACACACACGCGCGCGCGCGCCCACCGATGTTGCCCGCCATCGTGCTGTTGTCGTTGTCGTTCGCGTCCGTCGCCACGTCGGCGCCGCCCGCGGACGATTGCGTCCTCGACCTGGCCATCGTGTGCCTGGACGACAAAGTGCTGGTGTACGTCCACTGGCTGGACAGACGGGACAAGCTGAACGTGATCGGCGACATCGTGACCATCGTCAAGAAGCACCGTGCCGAGGACCGGTCCAAGTTACCGCCGCACCATCAGCCGTCGTCGCTGGCCCGGCGGCCGGACGGCGAACACCAGCGGCTCGGCACTTCGCTGGGCCCGGCCATCGACGAGTACTTCGACACGCACACGTTGCGGATATCGTTGCCGTGGATACTGGACGACGACATCGACCTGGAACTCGACCAACAAGGTGAGGCCCCCGGGGGTGCGGTCCCTCGAAGGACGAACGGTAAACGCCCGTTTATCGTTTAAACTTAAAAACCTAACGGCGTTTGTCCTAATCGCGCGTCGTTATCAAAGCGTAACGATCGTAACGGACCCGTGCCGCTCGACCGTCGGGCCACCCCCACCACACGGGAAAGTGTACGTACCAAAAGGCTACGAGAAAATGTCGTTTTTTTCGATCAATTACCGATTTGGTGGCGAGACCCGCGAAAGTCGAATTGACCGATACCCCCCCCCCCATAGCGATATTGGCGAAACGTTTCGCGCGCGCGTCCCAATCCGAACGGTGCCGTTCAACGACCGGTCGGATTTGCAAATATTACGACGGACGCGCCGTTTATTATTCGGCGGTACAAAACGTTTCCCCGCGGCGTATTCCGGAATCACTATGTACCGCGATGTATGGTAATGCGGGAAATATTGTTTTTTTTCTGGATCGACAAGTGCCGTCGTTCTTTTGTCGACAGTAATATTGCCGAGACCGTCGATTTCCAAACGAATTTCTTTAGAGCGTCGTCCCTCGAAGTACATCCGGAATTCCGTCCGTACGTAATGGCGCGCGGCTGTACCTCCCGTTATATCAACCACAACGGTATGGTTTTTAGTCGAACGCCGGAAGGAAACGGTAAAATCGACCGCGATTATAAACGTATCGCAGCCATCGTTCGTCGATTATTATTCAAACGCCGAAAACCGTTTTCGGTCGTATTCGTACATCGTGATGGCTACACGAAAATATTCCCGGACAGGAACGTGTGGCGTAGGGGGACCGTTTTCGTAGTAACCACGCCCTACCGGAAAACGCGAAAGTGGAAACGAAAGTCCGGCCGAATGTAAAATCGGCGGTACCGTGGCGGGTAAGTACAATAGGCCGACAAAACGAACTATTTGAAAAGACACGGTCGAATTGCCGCCCGACAATTATCGATTATCGACGAAATCGTTTCGATCGAGATCATGTCGAGTTCCGTTGTATTCACGTCTGGTACGACGGTACCGTCTGCTATATACGTATATACGTAAAATGTTCGCTCGTTCCCTCATACCGTTCGACCGATTTTACGCGAAATTTCGCGCACTTTCGGGCACGGCGAATGTTCCCGGCGGTATTTAGTCCGTTGGGCGCGACGGAAATGGAACAATTGTCGTCGATCGACGTGGATATATTTCGAACGTAATTCGATCGAACCGGTCGCGCCACGACGAATGGCGTCGTCAAAGCGAACGACCAACGGTCGAGCTCAGCAGGCGCCGCGAAACGAAAAAGACGAACTTCCGGGACGGGAAAACGAGAGAGACTGGAAACCGTCGGAGTGCGCGACCGGCCGGGCCGATATCGAAATCCGGTGGGCACGCGGCCGTGGGAAAAACGGGCGGCAATTACCGCGAATTTAGGAACGATACACCGGCGGCAATTAGATTCGCCGGAAGAATCGACTATTATCACATTGGCGGCCGACACGAACCGATCGGAACGTTTCTCGGCCAAACGGACGTCGGTCCGGCGCGACGAAACGCGAGCGCGCGCGCGCGGACTAAATTCGAAAAGTGGCCCGTTCGTCGCGTGCACGGTCGTACGTGACCCGTTCGCGGGTCGGAAAACCGGAAAAAAAAAATATCGCGAAACCGCTTCGTTATTAACGCTTTCGTTCGTCGCGTCGCGTCGTACACCTGATTCAGCCATATATACATACATATACGTATACGATAGAAGTAACGACGCTCGTTTTAATAATATACGAACAAGTAATAAACGTATTATATTACTAAACGCGATCCTTCGATATCGTCGCGTTTATGTGTATACGAATATGTACGTACGCGTTTATAATAAAGGAGTGGTTAACGTTTAGTATTCGCGTTTCGTTTTCTAGACTTCGACGCGACCGTATCGCGAATGTATCGCCGGGAAGTGTACTGGTTTTTTCGAATCGTTACGACGTATTAGCCGACCGAAACCGCGTCGGTGTTTGTGTGTGTGTGTGTGTGTGTGTGTGTGTAATGTGTGTGTGGGGGGGGGGCGAAGGAATTCGTTAGTTGTTTCGAACGAGACGGTAGAATAACGAACGTTTTCGTAAACGTAATTCGAGCGCGAACACTAGAAGACGTGTCCGTTTCGTTGGCGGCGATTGGCGCGTAAACCATTTATCGTACCGATAAGCCGAAAACGTTTCGTCGATAATCCGCCCGTTCGGCGCCGCACAGTTCGGTCGTTATTCACGGCTCCCTACCCGTCCGCGCGCCAGCCGTTTTACTAATTCAATTTTAATTCGCTCGTTTAACGGCTTCTACGTGACCGAAATGCTCACGGCGACTGTTGTTCGCCCATTTTCTCGTCGTTCACCTCTCTGACCGACTATTACGGCTTGGCGACGATTACCGACAACCGTTTACGACGACAACCGTCGACAACTTGTGGACGTTTTACGATAACGTCGACGACGTGCGCGCGATTAATTTTCCGACCAGGGGCGTATTAACAGGTTTGGGGGGGGGTGGAGGGGTGGAATAAAACCCGAAAATTTTTAGGAATAATTCGTTTTTTACGAGACGTTTATTTTTAGTCGATATAACGAAAAACTAAAATATTTTTAAACTTCGATACGCGCCATGATACAACGTGTTCGTTAAAAAGCGATTATCTATTAAAGTTTATAACGCGCCTTGTTTCGTCGTAGGGTCGTCCGATTTAAAAATTAACTCCGTCCGAAATTCCGGTCTACGTACGTCACTGTCTCCGACCATAAACGATTCCGCACATCGCGAGTGCATTTCGACGTTCGTGGGTCCGATATAGGGGAGGGATATTTTCGAGTGAACACGAAATAACGTACCTAGGCGATAATAAACCGTTAAAAGAAATAGGGTACACGATGCGCTTGGGCTCGAACGTGTTTCTATATATTTGCTAATCATTTTTTAAACCTCGGAACATACGTAATATTTTTTTGAATATAAACCGTAAACACACTTTTCGCGATATTCGCGGTTGAAAACGTACGTATTAACGACGATTTTTTTTTCACGTACTTTGACGGTAGTTTTGAAATTTGTTTCTTGGTTTATTTCGACTACGTGAATAGGCTCGCTCTCTCTCTCTCTCTTTCTATATATATATATATAAGATCACGGGTTGTTTTCTTCTTGAAGCCTAACACAAAGTGATTAAAAACAGAATTTTATTCATTAAATACGGATACGTTTTACGTTACAAATATCAACTGATGAAAGACTAACCTAAAAATAGAGAATCGACAATTATTCACGCTTTACTATTCTTATTATAAAAACTTGAATCGTCTTTTGCGCTTTTAAATTAAAGCGATTTCGCGTACATGAGTTTTTTTTACGAAATTATCAAACAACGTTCGTAATTTAACTATAATTTATTATTCCATTGAAGCGATACGACACGTTTGACGTTCTCCTCACTGGTGGCTCCCTCTTACGGCTCAACGGAAAAATACTCGAATGTGAACACAAAGCTTACATATGTACGCGTACTTAGAATATTTTTTTTGTAAAATTCTTCGAAATATTCGAACAATATCCGTTATACTCGATAATTAGTGATATTTCGAATTCCGTACTATCGAACTCGTATTTCGATCATCGGGTAGGTTAACAGGAAACGCGCTCGCGCATAATACAATAATCGTCGTTTTATCGTATTTCACGGGCGATTCGTCCTCCCATTTGAGATCGAGTATACGTTCGTTTTGCCAGCGGCCGACGTAATTCGTACGATACGTAATTAACTATTCGAGAATAGTTTAAAAATATAAATTCCCGAAGTTTCGTCATTACACGCTCTTGAAACGGCGCTGTCGAGAAATCGTCGACGTAGACGAAGGCGGTATATGTGGCGGGACGTTATAAATGATATTCCGCCACCTACCTTGCGTGGATAATTTTTCGGGTTTAAATATCGACACGGGTCAGTGAACTATTATAAATAATAATTATTGTATTAGGCACCGGAACAAAGGGGTTAAGGCCGCCGCCGCCGACGAACGAACGAACTAAAACGCGCCGGTGTACGTTATTTTGTCTACACGGTATCGACTGTTACGACGCGAGCCCGTTCGTCACGACGTCACGTCGTCGTACTAATTAAAAAGAAAAAAAAACGATAATTTTGCTTACCGAATATCGTCAAAGATCGTTCGTTGTTGTTTTTCTTTTTGTTATACGCGCCGAATTCTTAGTACGAAAACGATCGAGCGGAGCACTCTAACCCAAGACCGCTCTATCGGTGGGTGGATTGATCGGGGGGGGGATGATGTTTCCCCCGAGTAAAATACGTCGGTCGCGTTTTGGTATCGGGAAAGTCGACCGATTACGATCGGTGGGTTTTCGATTTAGCGTACACGGTAATTGTAACGCCGAAACACGTCGTTTACCCGAAACTTGTAACGATATATACGAGGCGTGTTCAACGGGAATATTTAAATTTCGCTGGTTTGAAGAGTCCGATAAATTTATCGCGTTGGTACCCTGAAGTACGATAAAATTTTCGGCCGTATTCGTTAGTTTAGTTTCTCAGCAGCCAGCCCCTCAGGTTAGACGTGGTTTTCTCAGCTCGGCGATTTTCGTTTGTTTAAAACGGATCGGAAAATTCGATTTTACGCAAAACCGCGAAATAAAGCGTAACAAAGTGTGCGGTAATGTTAACAAAAGCCTACGGCGGCGAGTGTGCGATAGTAAAACGACGTTGAAGACGGGGCCCATCAACAACCCGTGAAACGTGAAAAGAGCGAAAGAAATGGTTACGAACCGAATCACAATTGCGGCCGACGATTGTTGGCATATCCGATTGCTGGCTCGTGTCGCGGTATTCCGTAAAAATCTCGTACGTAGAAAGCGATACGTTTCCGATATCGCCGGTGTTTACACATCGAAGGCGACCGTACGCGAATTGAGAATTCGTTCGGTTTGCGCAAAACGATTGTGTTTACGGATAGCGAATTACGAGATTGGACGCGAAATGAGAATCGAACGCGAGGAACGTTTCCGACGTAATCCGTTTCACTCGAAACGCGTCGCGTGTAATGGGACATTTGTTCAAGTCAACCAACCGGCGAAATTTCGATCCCGTTTTGAACGCCCGACGACGATTTACTTGCCGACTGGCGACGAATATCGTATACTACGGTTCGTTTTTAGAATTCGCTCGGAATGGACATCTACGTAATTCGAAATGTACGTCGAGTTTTCGCAGGCCGAACATTGGAAAACCGTTTGCGAACAAACGTACGCCATTCGCGATACAAATGCACGCGTACATTTTACGTGAAACGGGTAATTTGGCTATCGATAAATTGCGCGGCGGTTGACCCGAAATGGCCGGAATACGTCCGATCCCGTAATACGGGAGGACGTGGTGTTCGTTTTAAACGTCGAATTTAATCGCGTTCGATTTTGGAACGTACGTTACGTTGGAATTACTATAGAGTCGACGCGCGTGAAAAACGACGAAAATCGACAAAAACGATAGTACGAATCGAAAAATAGCGTCGAAACTGCTCGCGTAAAAGTACGGTGGCTATAAGTAGAAATGAACGCCGAGAAATTTAACGATTTCCGAATCGTTAAATGGAAAACGCGTAAAAAAATGTCGTCGTTCCAAGTACAATTGTCCCGCGTCCCGGTGGGTTTTCGCGGGAATTTCACTCCGGCACCGGGGGCTCGATCGAAACGAATATGTCCCTTTTTGGTGGCGGAGGAAATAGATGAAAACGAAACACGGCGATCGCGCGTCGCTTTTTCGGAACGGTACGTCGTGTGTACGTGCGTTCGTTTCCGTTGGCCAAGAGCTATTATCGTAGATCGTATAGGCGCGCGCGACCGAGGACGCGTATCGGAAAACTTCGGGTTTCGGGTCAACGGGTTAACCAAATACCCGGTCACGAGTCATTGGGTTCGGCGACGCGCGTCGTTACGTTTGTGTATATTTATATATATAAATAGACCGACGGCAGCCGAGAAAGGCGCGGCGATTTTAGATTCTCGTCGACGTAACGCAATAATGACGCGACGTACCGGTACGCGCGCGCGAATAATTCGACGGCACTAATCGGAATGGACGAGGCGCGGTCGCGGTATATACGATTTTGTACGCGCGCAATTCCGATAATTTTTCCGTCGACTATTTTGTCCTTGTTCGGTCGCCCGCGTAATTGACGGCCGCCGCCGCGCGATATTAACAACGATCGTCGTAATGGCCGCGATAATTGCGGACGACGACGCCACCGTTATCATCGTCGAACATACCGGCCGTCCGTTCGTTTCCGAGCGAATACTTTTTCACCGGCGCACCGCCGCCGCCGCCGCCGCCGGCCGTATCCGATCGATTTTATTATTTCGTCGGTTTTGTTTTTTAGGCCGCGGCAAAAAGACGAAACTGAAACAACTGAAGAAATTGATGTCGCTACTGGGCGTGATCATGTGCGCCAAACTGTCGCTAATGGGACCGCTGGCCATGCTGATGATCGGCGCCAAGGCGGTCAAAGCACTAATGTTGGCCGTCGCCTCGTTGACCATATCCAAAATGATGCTGCTAAAGAAACTTAAGGCGGGCGGCGGCGGCGGCGGTGGCGGCGGATACGGCGGTTCGGTGGTGCAAGCCCCCGTCGACTGGTCGTCGGACAAGGACGACCGGAACGCGCACCTGTTGGCCTACAACGGACAATCGTCGTCCGCGCAACAGGTCCCCCAACAGAACGGCGTCTACCCGTTGTACGAACCTCACGGCTATTACGGGGCGGCCGCCTGAACGCGAGCGCGCCGGACGGTTGGCCGTAACCGCGTCTGGGCGCCGAGCACGGGCCAAGTGAACGACGGTGCTACAAAACGGGATAACGACGGCGGTTTCTTCAATCATTTTTGCCTATAGTCGACGCGTTCGGTACATAGTCGAAGTGAAAACCGGCCCCCCGAGTCGAAACTTTTATTATCGATTCGTATTTTCGTACGTGAAACGAATTCCATTCACGCGCTCTTCGTAACGACGGTTTAATTTTCGAACGAAATTCTTCGGCGCGAACATCTATTATTACGCCTTCGTAGCGACGACGACGTCACGCGGTAAACGCCGGGCCGGTATCCTAAACAATTCGCTCGAGACTCTCTCTTCGTGCAAACTCGACCGGACAAACTTTCGGACTATGTCGAACGGACACGTTTATGACCGCGGTGGACCTTGGCCGGCGGGACACGCGACTTATCTTCTACACACCATCCGGGGTCCGCGTCTCCTCCAACGCGCACGTAAAACGGTTTCGGGCACCGTCGTTTATTTACGCGCGCGCCGTACGCATTACGAATTTCGGACGCCGTGTAATTTATCGAGAACCGGCGTCGCGAGCGTTTTTGGCGTCGGCCAGTTCGTTTCAGGCACAAACCTGGGGCCTCCCCCCACCCCGGAACGCACGCCGATCGCCAAAAACAACCATCTGTTGGTACTCGCGACGGTCGACGAGGTTGACTCACGTGTACCCGTCCTAAGCCCGTACGGCCGTTCCCTAATTGTTTTAACCCTCCCGCCGGGCGCACCCTTGCCTTGTAAAGCTCCCCCAAACCCGTCGGTTCTCGCCAAACACCATCGGCGATTCGTTTCGTTCGCGTCGCGTTCTAATCATTATCCGATTTCCTCGTTCTACCCAATTGTCCGACCGTAGTCGACGCTATGATTTCCGGTCCGTTACGTAATCGGAATTTCAAAATCGTTCGTATCGTTATCGTCGCCGTAGTCGTTGTCGGTCTTCTCGTCGTCTACCTGACGTCGGGCCCGACGCGTGTGTTCGTCCGGCGTCTCGACGTTCCAACGTTTCGTGGACAAACGCGTCAATTGCTCGGCGCCAATTGCGTACGGACAACTACGCGCCCATTTCCGCGATTTTAAACGTTTAAATAATACGCGCGTATTGTTTATTCGGACCGACCGGGCAGCGTTACGCCGCGCGTAATAATATCGCGTCGATTCGTGACGATTATTACAATACGAAATCGTTGTGGTTTCGACCGGCGTCGCTTTTTCGCTTCCAACTATGTACTGTGTTTTTTTTTTTTTTTGTTTCGTTTTTGTCCCGTCGAATTTAGTTCGATACGTGCGCGTTTTCTTACGCCGGCGTAATTTATTTATTTTTTAAAGACTATTTGTAATGACGTATAAATAATACACGTACATAAATATACGCGCGTAGTAGTAGTAGTAATAGTAGTAGTACGTTATTTCCGTGCGAAACCGATTCACAAGTGGACGCGCGGCGTCGGGGGCACGTCCGACGCGCGACGTCGGAGCAACAATAATTGCCTATCCACAGACCGTCTCGGTTCGGTATTGTTTACGGTTTTTTTTTTTTGTTTTTTTTTTTTTTTTTTTT
>JAIPRN010002720.1:0-27417 GCA_025469175.1 Geopemphigus sp. TES_GeoC_2020 | reverse complement strand
GCCCGGCGGGTCGTCGGGTGCGCACGCGCGCGAAAAGTCCGACTTCGCGGCGGCACCTGTCTCCTCCGGCCAGTTCGTCGTCCCGTCACTCCGCGCTTTATTGTTATTATCCGTATAAGGAGCATTGAAACCATTTCTCTTCGAAAACAAACGCCTATAAATACGTACCGGTTTATATATATATGTGTGTGTGTGTGTTTATGTTCAAAAATTAACAGGAAATTTTTTATTTCGCGGGTTTAAAAATTCCGATTATTTTGTTCGTAAATTTTTAGGGAAAAATAAAACTGTAACGAAGTGCTAGCTTCCATATTTACCAGGCATGACTCGGTGTGACTTTTTTCTATTTCCACAAATTAAAAGAATCTTAAAGGGCCGTCGTTTTACAAGCATAGACGACATTAAAAGGGCACTGTTGAAAGAGCTAAAGGCTATCACAAAGAACGAGTTTGAAAAGAGTTTCGGGAATTAGAAGAAGCGCTGGCACAAACGCATAATATCTATTTGGGACTATTTTCAAGGAGACGTCATTAATGTAGACGAATAAATAAATATTTTTTTCGAAACAAAAAATCCGAAAAATTCCGTTATTTTTTGACCACACGTATATATTTATATATTCGATTTCGGATTTTCGCGTGGGGTTGCCCAATAATTAAGCTACCTTGAATAGAATTTTCGTCATAATTCAGTATCGAAATACGCGTGTTGGTGTCGTAGTGGAAATGTGTACACGACGACTAATCGTCGATATCATTACGGGAAAGATGAATCGACGATAAGATTTTTCCTACGAAGTTGTCTCGAAATTTGCTCGACGTTCCCCGTTTCACTAGTGCTGCTGATTGATACACGTTAGTCACTAGTCCCTAGTGACCGACGACGATGAAACATAATTACTGTCCGTTCAAAAACCTTTTTCTAATAATTTAACGAGTAATGTTCGTGCGATAAAAAAAACGCGCATACAGTACGAAAGGGAGCGACGGTACGCGAACGAGACGCAGATATGAAGGAAAACCGGAACGCACATTTTACAAGATCAATCGTCAGATATTGCGTACATCGATTAATGCATATCAATTACCTAATCGTCAATTGACATTTCTAAAATACCTATATAATCAACAGTCAGATACTGCGAGTTGGTAATTTTATTTGGAGTACAATCTATTTAATTGTATTCGAATACGATTATTCGTTATTATATATTCTCGTGCCTGTTATTATTCACCACAAATAAATGAAAAAGGTTGTTTATGAGAAAATTTGAGGTGGAATTTGTTCCTAAATCTTTCCCGTCCGTTAGTTCGCCACAACTCGAGCTCTGACGTTATACGAAAATAATATTACGAAATACCAGTAAACTTCGCGCTATTTGGTTTTAATTAATACATTCGAAAATCGTATTTTTGTTTCATTTCATTATATACGCTAAAGGATGTTTATTGCTTTAACAATTTCCGAAAATAACGAATTTTTTAACATCTAAACATAAATTAAGTACATAAATATTTTATTTCTCTCTCTCTCTCTCTCTCTCTCTCTCTTTCATTCTCTTTCTCTCTATCTCTCATTCTCTCTCTATCTTTTTATCTTTTTATCTATTTATACTTAATAATAGGTCTTTTATTTGTTTATTTTCACGAGAGAGATTATTTTAATATATAATATATATTCGACACCTCTATAATTGCACTATACACAAGTCATATAATACACTCAAAGAATATATATTATATTCCTCAATATTTATTATATCCGATAATACCAATAATATGTGACACAATCAGAGTTATCGAGAAGAAAATATAGACTATTCGATTATCATCAACGAACAATTTATAAATTATTAAAGGTAATATTATTTAAATTTATCTACAAAGTATTTTCGGAACTCGAATTCAGCCAATCCCATTTCTATGTAGCTGAGTCGTCATTTTATAAAGCCGTATTGGTTCTCGAAATTACTCGGTCTCCATAGTATTTATCAACATAATACTTATCTTATGTCTATCGATCGTATACGAGAATATATTAAAAACGAATACCACCACAATGTATACCGGATATTTTTAACGGCTTATTGGGTATCTTCTAATATTTACCTTAGGAGACAGGGGGCGAGTGAGTGAAAGAGTGTGAAAAATATGTCGCCCTCTCAGTAATAAAATAAAGTGATGGCGAATAATTTTGTAGGAATGTTATTGAGTTATCAATAACGTAGGTCGATAATAATATTTTTCTGGAACGTAAGAAATACGGAAAGGACGATTCATATTATTATTATTTTTTTATTTACTAAAGAAAACTAAATTCCAATATATTCGGTTGAAATTTACTTTTGGCACTCAAATGCGCGTTGAAGAAAAATACGGTCGACGAGTTTTTACATTAACGGTGTAAACCGTAAGACACGAACAATAAACCATGAGTAGTTCGTCCGTATTGTATTCGTCAACGACAACGAATCGACCGTAAATTACCGAAACACGCGATAGCAAAACGTCAATTACGTATACACATCTTGACACCGTAACGTGTGTCGATCGTCGGAAGGTAGAGAGGGAACGAACGAGGTGGAGACGTCCGGCTAAAAGTCCTTCGGTTTGTCGCTTTATTCGACCAGGTGTGTCACGCGTGACGAGAAAACGCGCGGGTATAACACGATCGTGTTGGGATGCGCGATAATATTCCGTCCGAAGATCATAAAGCGCCCAAGTATTTCCGATTCCGACGCCCGGGCTCGTATCCGTCTTACATCGCCAAAATAATAACGCGGTCGCCGCCGACGTACTATGACGTTACGACGCTACACATTCTACCGGAACGTCGCGACCGTGACCATGTGCCCTTCTAGCCGTTCTTCGGCTAATTGCAAGTTTCGCGGACGTTTTCCGCGAAGCGAGCGTCAGTGCCCGTGAACGACATATTCATTCCGTCGTTTACGCCGCACGGACAGGGACGAAAAAGGGCCAAATGGCCGCCGCCCGTGTTATTAATTAATCGGACGTTACGCGATTTCCGGCCGACGTCGTAATCGATTCGGAAACGAATACATCCGCGCGTTCCTATATAATATTTATAATGCCTAAGCGTATATCGGTTGCACCTGCACGACTAGTTTCGTCGGTTCCGTTAATTATTCGCGAAACACGCGGGCATCTACCTACCGACGAGGTTTACGTTAAAACGGCGGCAAACAACGCGTATATATCCCGACGAATTTTCGACATACCCGCGTCCGCGGTATTGAATATTAATTACCGAAACGGGTGAGCTATCGGGATTAGTGGAAGGGTGAGATGGGGGGGTTAGATACTACGCCTCCAAAAATGTACCTCCCAGTTTCGGCGCGTCGCGAAAATTATTCGCGTGCTCCGTACCAGATGACGTTAATTTATCCCGTCGTTGGAACGGCTAAACGTGTCACACGCCACCGACGTAATTCGTCGCGACGCGGATTTCTATCAACACGATTTCTATCTCCACAGCAGTTTCGCTTTTTTTTTTCCGAAAATTCCGCGTTTATCCGTAAAATTCCGTCCGTCCGTCGCGAATTCATTGTAGACTCGGCTGCCATATATATTTCCTACTAAAAACGCGTCGTTTATAAACATAAGTACATATATAGATTGTGGTTATTTTCTATTACGGTGAGGTTCTACAATTCTCGCCGCTCGCGTTTAATAAACTATCGTGAAAGCGCGCGTTTTTCGCCAACGGTGTCGTTGTTTTGACGCGACGCTAACTTCGAATACTGAAATAAAACGCATTATATCGGAGACGCGAGAATTAACGAAATCCATTACCGGCGTTGAATTATTCAAACATGCCTGTAATAATCGATATGTGCTTTGAACATTATTCATCAAAAGTCGGTCCGACTGTCGGAGACTGTACAGTTATAGTACTACGGACCGAAGGAAACGTATACGCTCGATATTTCAATATTGTCGAGGACGAAACGTAGTTTGTGATTTATTAATAAAACGTCGACGACGACGTGTGTTGGGTGAGCGCTAGTAGTTTCATTTTTTCGTCGTTCGAATCGAACAGAAACGACACAAAAAATATATAACAAAACATAAAAAATATAAAAGAATTTATTTATACGTCCAAACGTTTCTGACGTTCTAAAACCAACGGATTACAACGGACGAATATTGAATTCGCGAAATAATTTGCGTAATTAACGCGTACAACATCGGCATTCGGCGCTATCATTTTATAGAAAATAATACGCGCCTGTATTGTCGTACGTGTTTTAAAAGAAATAAATTAAATACCGTGATTACCGTTTATTACATAAAATCGGAAACACTGCCGAAAAAGTGTACGATTGTGGTGGACGAACGAGATTTTACGTATTACGCGATTGTATGCCACAGTTATGAACACGTGTCCAAATAGCGTACACAGTACACGAACAATTATCGTAAAAACTAAGAGACCGCGTAATTCATGGAATATAAATGTCGTGTGGTAGCGAATCTTCAACGTGTGTTGCACCAAATATGGCGTAAATGTTATTAGCGGACGCGCAGAGAGAACGTTGTCGGATATTCCGGACCATACTGTTTCGCGCGGTCGATAACGATAACGAAATTTCGTAAACAAACATTTACCCTCGGCGACGTGTCGCCGGGTAAATATACCGGAAATATTTACATATACGACGGGTTAGGCGAAGCAGAGAAGGAACGACGGTGTCCGTACCGACAAGAGCAGTATTATATAAATAAACGATTACGATAAACCGGACAACAGTGATCGAAAACAGTCGATTATTACCGTACGAGTACGTGACCGGCGTTGGGGAAAAGCTATATTGTCGCGCGCGTTCGGATTTATAAATTATTAAGGGAGACATAACGTGGCGTCCAACCACGCGCCTTTTAAGAAATCGATACGTCGATAGCGAATCTACACGCGTGCACGCACGCTGTAAGCGTTCAAATCATACGTAACGCCTCCGAAATATACGCTCGTGTTAATAACTACGTTACGTTTGATCTCCTACGAAGCATCACTATCATTCATAATATACGTTCCTGAGGTCCGTGAATTTCGTCACACATTTCCGGACTGTATCGAATTGGCGCTACCTAATCGAATCGTCCCATACCGCGACGGTACGACAATATTTATTTATAGGAACATTCTAACGGACGACGGTTTCCTTCATAATTGTCCAAAATTACCATTATAAAACCGAACAAATACCGTCGGTGAAAAATGAATAACTATAGTTTCCAATATCTTCCCGCCGTAGATTTACAATTCTAGTGCGAATTTCAGATATTCCGGTAAAATGCGCGTAAATAAAAAACGATAATACACGGCGTCGCCGTACGTCGCGGAAAATAAACGGAACGTCGTTCCGACCGTGACGTTGACGTCCTAAACAATGTTTTGCTGTCCTCTACGATGATACGTACGGTGAGGCTTACCAACTGTTATTATTATTACGTAGACGCGACCGTCCCACACGTAACCAAAAATAAATGGATTTCGTATTAACGCTATAGAATAAGTATATAAAATATTCCGTAGCTATTCCGTCAAAGGTATAGTATTTTCCGTAACCGATATATCGCGTTCTGAGTGAATAATATAGTAATAATAATAATACGATATTGCCGATAACTTTAAAAGTAGGTCATCGCATTTTCGTTCGAACGCAAAATAATAACAACATAACGGGCGCGTTCGGATGCGCCACGTTTATACGGCGAGGAATCGTCGACGGCAACTAGTTTATAATGCCTGAATATTATTAATCATACTCGTACCCAAGCGACGGCCGGCAAATTTACCCAATTATTCGGCCCTCGCTCCGCGTACAACTACTACATAGTTCGTGTACTCCCTGTGTAGAACGTTACGCGACGAAATAGTTTTATTACGATCGAATTCGACAATTCGGGTTTATTAGTTTCCGACATAATCCAACACGACGTCTCGATATATCCTGATATATATTTAAATACCGAGTACCGGGCGCAGTACGTTGTTATTGTACACAATTATAACGAACGACTTATCAGATATAGCGGGTGTTTTATATTGTTATTAGAGACACGCCAAAAATATTATATATACATAATTCGAAATAACGAGTTTAATTTGAGATTATTTTTCGTACGCTCCCGTCCACTTCCATCATCCTTCAATAAAACATTGAACGAATATAATACGCGGATAATGTAATTTAATACTGTATTTGAACCGGTAAAATATTCTCAGAGGGAATGTCGAATATTAATCTTCGATACGAAATGTATACTTTTGAATAATAACGAGCGTTATTATTCCGTAGTATTCCTAATACCTGTACTTGTATGTATATACAATTTATATATATATATATATATATAAACCGCGGTGTTTTAATGAATCATCGAAATTTCGGGATAAGTACTAAAAGATATATTAACGAACAAATAAATTGATGTACGAATGATAAGTAAAACAACGGCGGGTGGAAAAACTAAATTGTATCACTACGGTAATAAACACTAGCGGATGAGATGCCGGTGATGATTAACGATTAATTTGAAAATATTTAGTAACTTGAGCTTATAAACTACTACCGAACGAAGCGCATTACTGCAAAAGAGTTAAGTAAAATTATAAAATTAATATAGAAAATATTTGTTCGGGCGGTTTTATTCGTCGGGGAACGGACGTCCATCAAACAGGGGCTGGCGATTCGTGGCTTAACTCTCATTCCCCGCCACACACATATTTTATTGCTACGGTTTGAACGTCGAATACAATACGAATAATTCGTTTTATATAAAAAAGAAACCCTCGAACCAATTATACTCTTAATAATATAAGAAATAACTTCGATCGATGAAACAGTCTATGGGATTTAAATTTATTAAATTTAATTTCTAATACCCGATAAACGATTGTGTATGAACAAAAACTTAACTATATTCGATTCTATCGTAAACGAAAATAGTAACGTCCCGTTATACATAACTAACAGAATCGTTCGCGTTCACTCGAGTCTTTTTTTTATAATCGACATAATAATACGGGAAAATAATTATCGTTTTCTTTTACCTTACGGAATGTCGTCACAAATCGAACAATAGTCGGAATTAATTAATTTAATTCGATAACAAATAAATAAATCACGTTATATTCCGCCACTAAAATATTATAGACGTTTATTTGATCTATTTACTTTGCAACATTTCTTTGTAAACAATATTATTTGATATTCCCTTGGTCAAGCAAATGTATTCTTCCGCGACGTGAACAAGGTACATAAAATTAACCGCGAGTTTTCATAATCGATTCCTGTAACTTTTATCGCATCGCCTCGTGCCTTGTGGATGGATATAAAAAAAAAAACGAAACCATATTAGACATAGCGCACGTTCGATTCGGCGGTATTCCATTCCGATATCGGTGAACAACAATCGAAACGAATCTTTCTCAATGAACCTCGCCAACGTGCATAGTAAGAGAAACGACGAATTCGGTCTCTTAGAACATTTTGTTTTCAATCAACAAAAATATATTAAAAATTCCGTTAAAAATCACAACTATCGATCTGAAATACCGACGCAAAACAACTACGCGTATAATCATAATATTGTGTAATATTTTTTATTAAACACGACGGATAAAGTATATATATATACATTGTTATTCAATAGTAATAATTTGGTGTGCCTATTAAAATTTTTCGCAGGAACTACCGGTACGAGTAAACGCAAATGGACACGTATACGGTCAAGTGGACTTAGACGACGATTCGGACAAAAGCAACAGTAATTATCATAAGCCATACGGCGGCGTTGCGCGTAAACCTTCGGTGCTCTTAAGTCCTGATTATACGGGTAAGTGTGGTGACTGGTGAACAACGACGTATTCGAATAAAATAGCGACAAAGCAAATGTCCTATACGTTTGGCTAAGGTTTTTTTATTTTTACTCAAAAATAGACGTCGATTAAACGTTTTGTAAACTAAAAAGCAATTGTATATAAATCGATTGCAAAAAATTGACCTTAAAAAACAAAAAACCGATCAATTTACATTAATCTACGTTTTCTGTGATTGAAAAAGACTCCGGGAAGTTTTTTATAGTTAAGTCGTGTGGTAATTTTTACATAAAAAGAGTTGAAAACGTTAAGAACATTCGTATTGATAATAGTTTATTAAACAAAATACAATATACACCTACTGCGTACGAATTTGCTTGAAGAAACGAAAATTCAACGTGACTGAAAAATTGATTTTTCTATTTTAGGCTGCTAAATAGTTTTACATATTGAGCGATATTAAATATAGGCTTCGGGATATAATTATAATATTTGAAATTTGAGATGTTTTCCAAAAGATCCGTGTTTGTTAAATTTTTTAATACAATTATATATATTACATCATAATAAACATTACATTAAATGTTAACGTTTACCTTGTTTGGGTAAATGAATTACAGGAAAAAACGTAATTTACTATTTCTTTCGAATAAATTTTAATAAACTGCCCATTTTCTTCAAGATATTCAAAGCGAAACACACGTCCAAATCTTTTTTCAAAACATGTTAACCGTTCTTTTCACATTATTTTCATAGCAACGAAACTGACCAATTTTCTATCGTGATTTAACCGGTTAATTATTTTTATTACGAACTTTTTACATCGTCGGGACGATTCAAATGATTCGATTTAAAAATAATACAAAATTGTGTGAAAAATAGAAATATATCCCCGGAGTCTCCGACAGAATCGGATAAGTCCTCAAATTATTAATAAAATGTACGTCGATAAAATTACAATACGGTTAACTGCCGTTGTCGTTACGGCCACTTGCAACTGCGAAAATCTACAATTCGTAAACTGACGAATTCCCAATTACACAAGAAATGCTCGTCATTTGCCAATAATTTCCGAAAGCGTACAGAATTTTTTTGATTAAAAAAAAGAAATACTCTAAACCACCGAAATAATAAACAAGACGTTCATAGAGATACAAATAGCTATATATCGTATAGTTTTTCGTTTTCGACCAAACAGGAGACGACAATTTTCGTCGATGTAATTACTCGTTCCTCGGATCAAAATATTGTCCAATTCGCCTGTGGAACGTTATCCAGTACAAAATAATTTGTATTCATCCTTATCTCGATGAATAAAAAAAGAAAAGATTAAATTTATATATATACACCACAACCCTCGTTATATAAAAACAAGAGAGTGAACGCGACTAGTAGGGGAAATCGTTTTATATTCGCAAGGACCACGCGAGTTTCAGATACAACCGACTTTGCAATGCATCCGGAGCGTATAACTTTTATTTTTACAATAATAATATAAAGGTAGAGTTTTAAAAATTTAACGAAAACGCCGCGTAGCGTTCGGCGTATATATGCATATAATATGATAATGTTACCCGAGAGCGAAATAAAAAAACGTACAATACCGTTTTTGGGCCGTTTCCAAATACAACAACAACAACGACAACAGAAACAGCGAAAAATCCGAAATACGCGAGTGCACAGAATCAACTCGTTTTCGAGTTTATTTCGTTCGCTTTCCCGTTTTAATACGGTCTGCGCCGAATAGACGAGAACACGAGTGTAAACGTATACGTTGTCCTTTCACTGTATGCACGCGTATTATTATATTCTATATATACATGGAACCGAACGAGGATTTTCTACTAAATGGTTGCGTTGTGCTCGCGCGACACCAGTACGGTTTTAATGTTATTGATATTGCACGAGCGTTCCCGTCGGTGCAGTAAAGACTGGGTAATTTTTTTTACACCCTCACGCACCCACCTATCCACGCCGCTGTGCTGTCGCGTAATACAGTTCGTGTGGAAATATGTAACGATTAGGAGCATAAAACGTGTGACGGGTTGCGAGAACGAATAAAAATTTCATTAAAGTTGCCGCGCGTACATATTTTCAATGGGCAAAAAATTTTACTCGCCTTAGAAGTTTCGTCGGTTCTACGCTCCCCGTCCGTTCACGTTCTTCGTCAACCCGCGATTCGTTTCACAACGTCGGAAAAAATTGCTACGGATTAATAACAATTTGATACGTTTCTGTCGTCTGCATCGTATTGCGGGGGGGAGTTTCGTTTTATTATTATTTCGTCGTTATTTTAAATAATAATAAATATTCCGTATTGCACGTCCGTGAATACGTTTTAAGTCTTGTTGAAATTTTATTCCCTCATATTGCACTTCTTTTGACCATTCGATTGGTCCACAACGAGTAATTTGAGCCTTTATTATTCCTTATTTTTAACGAGCATCTTAAACCCGTGTCGCGTGTCTCGTGTATATCTATTTCCACGTCTATTTTTAACTGAAAAATCTATATACTTTTTTGGTCTTCAGCTGTTCTGTAGCCTAACTCCGATTGTATTACGACGAATTGTTCATTAAGACGATCACAATCGTTATAGGCTCAAAACGACGTAATATTTCCTCGTTTGTTTTTCTGTTTGCCAAACGTATTTTATGTATTTGCTACCAACACCGAAATTCGAAGCTAAATCATTCTTTTTTTCATTATCATTTCGTTCATTTTTCTTATTTTACTCTTCTATATAATGTCGATTTATTATTCGGCGATTCTTCATTTTATTTCTTATGACGATATTAAACTACCAAAATTTTTAACTTTACTACCTGTACTAAAAGTTGATTTCCTTTATTTTCTTTATATCAACGTTAACAACGTTCACGAATTTTATAGGATGTCTGTCGTGACTAACAGAAAATTGAGTTTTGCTAAAATCTATACGCAATCGGGTTGTTTCTAATTTTACTCACATCTCTTCAAGAGTCCTCTGATCATTGTATTGTTACTCTTATTATTATTATTATTACTGTTACTGTATTTACGCAATATCGTCCATAAATCTTGTCTTTGAAATCAGCCTACATCGAACTTTTATTCCTCTTTTACTCGCTTGTTACGTTACGGTTTTCCTATATCTCCCTTAAATTTTTCTCTAAACAAAAATATTGATGAAACGAACGTTATTGCCTCTTGTCCTTCTTCGTAATAATCAACTAGTTCTAAACTAATGTTTTAAATGATTTTTATATCGTCGTAATATTATTATTGTATCGAAAACATTTATTAATTTCACAACCGTCTAATATAATATGTTCAGCGACAATTGACGTTATTTAATATTAAATTCTAATGCTCCTTAAATTTCTTTATAATATTATTATTTTCGATTGAATGCTGTCAAAGACAATACATTTTGCATCGAATACTGTGTTGTCGAATTTAATATAAAATCGTATAGTCGTTATGAATTGATTTTGCGAAATATTTTAACTTAATTATCGAGATGATAAATAAATCAAATATTAACACGATAATAATTGTTTATAAAAGGACAATCTGATTACCGATTGTTTATAGTAATAATAAACTAAATTAATAGTAAAACGTTCATTTTCCGTCACCGAATGATTTTAAAGGTAAATAAGCAAGTGCGACTTACGAGTACACGTTTAAAAGTTGTTAGATAAGTAAAATAAAAAAAAATCACTTTCAGACGTTCGAGATATCGTCACTCAAGAAGAATACGCTATACCACACGTTCACGGATCGTCGTCAAAAACGTTAGGTTCGCACAGAAGTCAGGCGTCCATACACGACAAGTTACCGCATCACCAGACGCTGGAAAAGTATTACGCAGCATCGGATATTTGCCAGGTATTAGACTCTACAAATTAGTAACATAAAATAAAATACAAACTTATATACGCCCTACGCATATAAACGCGTTGACAAATAACATACGTCCCTAGGGTCGGATTTAACGGGAAGTAATAGAGGCATGAAACTCGGAACCACGAAATAGTAATGTGTGACCCATATTAAAAATGTAGGCGTTTTATTTTTTTGGCCTTCAGGCGTAAACATTATCTATTTCGTACAAACAAATTTGACATTCGTCGCTCAACATTATCCAATCTATTATTTATAACAATTATCACGTGTTTACAATTAAAAGTATGTTAATCGGTAATAATATACAGAGCGATTCGTATAACGTAAAACGTTTGTTATCTCAGTAAAATAAGTTTCACATTTGTTCGATTATTTTAAAATTGAATTCAACGTAATTCATCTATTAACTACGATTTTACAATAAATCGCATTTTCATTGTTGCCCTAATTTTTCGTTTATAGTAAATAAATTTTATTTTTAATTATAACCTATATAAATAAATAAATGTGTGTGTGTATTATTATTTTCGAAAATGTCTAAATATGGATCATTAATATGTTTAGAACAGCGGAATGAAACACGCTACAAAAAACAAACCAATATTCCCAACGATAATGATTACACGACAATTATCTAATTATTAAACGATAATAAAAAATAAGTTCTTGGCTCGTTATCCGATTTGTGTACATACACATATCCGAAACAAAATTATACCACGAAATATAAAATTTAAATTACGAGTTTCGTAAGTAAAAAAAC
Source organism: Geopemphigus sp. TES_GeoC_2020 (assembly GCA_025469175.1). NCBI lineage: Eukaryota > Metazoa > Arthropoda > Insecta > Hemiptera > Aphididae > Geopemphigus > Geopemphigus sp. TES_GeoC_2020. Next base: position 14,918 of record JAIPRN010002720.1, on the reverse strand, counting down.
CTAAAACGCAAAAGCCAACTAAATATTCATGTTTTGTTTTTAAAATGTAACATAGTAATTAATTTAAATCGAACGTCTATGCAATTAAATATATATATATATATACACAAAAAATTTCGAAAATTATCGATGTTACACGCAACACGAGTTGTCACTCAGTTTATGCATATTATCGTGGATAAGAAACAAAGTCTTTTAATCATTCTGTACCATTCTATCAACTGCTTCAATAACCCACACAATCTAAAAGAACAAATAGTTTCAATAAATATATATTTTTTAACTCAATGCTAAGTGCATTGTAATTCCGCTTAAAGAAAGAAAATATTTGTGTTTTAATTCCTTTCGTTGAAGTGCCTTTGGATATACATGATCCTTTATTGTTTTGCTGTCTGTTGCGCGCACGAATAAATTAGGTTTTCTGATTCATGCGCAGGTGGTCACATACAACCGCTTATACGTGAATCGTGTATATAACAAATTTAGTCCACACACTTGTTACGATTTTTCCCATATCCATTGTTAATGATCATTGAAAACGCGAGTCTCACCGGACGCTCCAAACGTTTGAATTCGAACAAATCTGTCGGTAACGTTGGGGTGCGTGGCAATAGTATACATTCTCCTTTTTAATTTTCCATTGAAAACCATAGTATCGACGATATTTTTCGTCATGTTCATTCGCTAAAAACCCGATACCGCCGTTGTATACTCGTGAAGAATTCGTGTTTCGCGTTATCCTAAATCGACGCGCGGTACCCGTCTGAACCGAGCATTTTGCACACGAACGGTTTCCAGTCTTGTATCCCGTCGCTATTATGTTTCTGACGTTCGTAACGCCTTTTTCTTTCGTGCTTGAGATCTAACCCGAAAAATTGCTTAGCATAATTGGTTAACGGTGACAGTAACGCTTTACGACACGATCGGTAATTGAAACAATCACCATTCGTTATGTCGCACACGCGCTGAAATGTCGCCGTTTGTATTTCGTTCCATTCGATTTTGTCGAACTTGTCATTTTTCACCGACGTTTGACTTACTTTAAAATAATAACTTCACGACCTAGTGTAACGTATCCGTGACGAGATATTGTGGTAATAAAGACTCCCCTATATATATATTATATATAAAATATCTATCGCGAGGTACACACGTTTTAAAAACTGAACAATATTTTTACCGGCAAAACACTTGCAGTACCCAAAAACCTTATATAACAAATTTCGTAAGAATTGTTCGAACAGTATTGAAACGTATAAACGACAAACATCCGCTTATGTATTTATTTGAACATCCATATGTATAAAGCAATCTATTTACGCTTACTTCACTTTAAATTTTCTGCAGTTCGGATCAACTTAATTCCGACACTTTAACACGCCTGACGACGTGTATAAACGCAATTTCCATGGATATCAATCGCAATTTCAGCTAATCTACCGTCGTTTGCCGAGACGATATTTTCCTATTAACGGCTGTGAGCTTATATATATATATATTTATATATAAACACGAGTACGCACACGTGCGTGTATTTTTAATATGGAACACTAAAACGAAGATTTGGCCATTCGCCGAATCGCGTACTTTTTTTGACTTCCTCCACACAACACGAGTCCTGTGGTAATATAACGTCCAATAACTACATAAAAGCGCGCGTGCGTGAGAGTGTATTAAACGCCTAATTCGAAATGTATCACGACCTCGGGGTCGACTCGATAGCGGACTTTATGGTCTTATATTGTAATTGAATATAAATTATTCGTAGGTGACGCGTTGTCAATAATCGCGTGGAATCGTTCGACTAATTCAAAGGGGCCGTACGTCGGCAACAGATACCGTCGGTATCGGTTTGACGTCCGGCGTTCCGACGGAAATATATTATTGTACAGTTATTAACGTATATTTCACTGTTCGAGTGTCAAAATGTTCCGAACTGTCAGATACTTTGAAAGCACGGGTTTCCAACTCAATTCTAAAAACGTAGCGTTTCACTTCAAACTCACAGAACTGTCGCGTCGGTATATTGTTTTTGTGCGGTATTGAAAATCGTTCGACGTGATTACATTAAACGGAGCCACGTAAGTGGTAAAAATATCACACACGTCGTTTTCGCAAAATAGTGTAACCAGTTCGATTATTAAAATATGTAATATTTTCGGGAAGGGAACGACCAAGACGGTTTTTCAAATCGCGAAATGTGGAACTTGCACGTAATCGCTTATGTACGTGTTCGGTGTGTTTACCGATATCCTGTCTGTCGTACATCTCTTAAGTGGATAAGAATATACGCTGTATACTAATCACGTCGATCGGTCGAGTGTTGGTCGGGTAATGTTCGCCGTTTTCGCGAAGCCGAATAATAATCCCTGGCGATACGTTCGCAACACCGACGGCCGCCATTAATCATAACCAATTAGACGCGATTTTAATTGCGCGCGCGTTTTACGAGAATTTTTACGCGCGCAGTTCGCGCGGAAATTATTACGGACATAAATCGCGCGAGCGGCCCGCGGCTGCGCGCACAGCCTCGCCGTAATCAACCGCCGTCATTCCGTCCACTCCGTCGTCGTTTACGCCCTACGCCGGCGAACGACGGACGTGCGTTACGACCCTTTCGAGTGTCCTCATCATACCTTAATTGGTCGATCGGAAATAATAATAACGATCGTTGTTCTCGTTACGCCGGTATCGTACGTATAAATAAATAAATAAAAAAATAAATAAATAAATATCAATATATATATATATGGCGACGTTGACCGGCTGCCGTGTAGTTTATAATACGTCGCCGGAGTTTATTTCGTCCCGCAGGGCGATAACAATATTACTTAGAAAATTATACGATCGCGATTTCCTTTTTCACCTCCCGTCTCCGTCGCCAACGATGCACACTCCGCCATCGATTTATGTCTTTCGGCGAACTCGTTTTTTCTACCAATTACGCGGACGTTCGTTATTTGCAATCCCGGGCGCCGTAGCATATACAGAAACGTATTCCACATATAATAATATCGATATTGGACGGTAACCTATCTATCGACCGATCGTCATTCCACGACGATACGTATGAAAAAGAAACCCGTTAAATAAATTTCGCGTTTTCCGCTTTTTTTTATTCCTTTATTCGAACCGAACGCGAATTTATATCTCTTTGGGTTCTTTACGACAACGTCATATCGTTTTTTACGCGCCACTCTAATTATATTTCCTATTCGTAAATATATTTTATATCTACGTCGCGTACAATTTAATTTGGTCCGACTGCGGATACGACGTAGAAAATACTTTTTATAAAGATATTTATTTATCACGCGCAACGTAATCTCGTTCAAAAGAATATGTTTAATCTATAAACGAGTTGAAAACATAAAATCGAGAGCGTTAAGTAAAGACCACATAAAAATCGGTAAAATTCGTATCGTTCGTAAGTCAGAAAAATAAACTGACCTAATTACGGGCGCTCATGACGTACGAGATAATATTTAAATTAAATTATATAAATATTCCCGAATCTATCGTACGTAAAAACGATTACCACGTTCGGTACGACAACTGTCATCCACGGTGGACGACTTCGCGCTAAAAACTACGAAGAAATATAAATCGCGCACCGTTTTTTTCATTCAACGACACGACACGTGGTAAAGTTGTGCGTTGTTTAAAATAACTAGAGAATCGTTAGTAGTTGTTCGTAGAATTATTAATCGTAAAATTGAACGATATTGCTGATGAAGGCATTCGCGCGCGAATCTCGTGCCTGTTTTTACGGAACGATAAAAAAGTGATATTTCGAAAACTTTGAAATATCTCCGGTGGACGTACAGTGTACTCGTATGTACTCAAGTGCGCGACCCGTGTACCGTATACGTTCATTACGAAAATTAAATAAATAAAACAACGGTAACAACGGAACATGTTTGTTATTTTGTATCACAATGTTTGCAAACGGATGTTATTCACAGTCCGCCGTTATCGTCGCCACCAAATGAGATAATAAAAAACACCTTTTCACTCTATAAACTACGACGAGAGTATTATGTACTATACACGTACATATGTCAAAGTAGGCAGCAGCAACTGTAACTGAGGCCGTTCGTTGTTGAACTTCAGTAGTGAACGTCGTCAAAGTATTGTGTACATCGTACGACGTGTCTTTGATGTCGTTTTACTCGGGGTTTTTAAATTATTTTTAGACAATAAAATAGAATTTCGACAAAATGATAAAGCGCCAGTTTCTTAATGGCAAACGAAAACTTTTATTATAACAATTTTTAAATTCACTGTAGTATACCAATACAAATAATTGTCCCTTTTTTTAAGAACGCAATTTTGTTTTAAATACTCGTAGTATTATTTACTGAACACTTTTGTGCTCGTCCGTAAATATGTAAATTTTGGTCCACTATTTTACCAACTATGGCCCGACAATAAGTTTAAAATTTAACGAATAATATAATTGTTTCTATAACAAAATTAACGGAATAAAACTGAACTGATAAACTCGGTTTATTTAAAAACGTAAAATTATGTTAATAGAATGAAAATAGTTCCTCTAGGTAGAATTTTCCTGCCACTTTAATGAAAAGAATTTTACGGAAATTTATAATCTAATCGTTAAAATGCTCGAGAATTTATTAAAAAATAATCTTTATTTTGTATACCCGCTTGTTATTAACAGTTGTCATAAAAAAAATGAATGTACACGAGATCCATAATTTTATCAAAATTCCATTTTATCATTCAGTAATTCTTAAAAATCTCTGTTCGTACAAGATACAAGATATACTTATATATATAAGCTAAAAAGTTTTTGTGTATTTTTGCCAGTTTTCTTACGCTGTAGTTTTCCACAGATAAACGTCCCACCACCGCCCCGGTCACCACCGCCCACGTCTTCCAGATCGAGCAGCAGCCGAGGAGGTGGCGCCAGCAACGCTTCCACGTGCCCGCTGACCAGGTCCGACGATACTCTGTGTCAGTTACCACCAGAAATCCCCAGAGAACACCTAAGCATCGTTCAAACACTGACCAAGACCCACTTTGGCGAGGTGAGCAACAAAATCGCCACCGCGAGCAATTTACACTGTTACGTAAATACGCAGTTGAGTCAAAACTTTCCCGGAATTTCGACATTTTTATTTATATTATTTATATATATAAACGATTTAAACTTATATTACCACTATCCCCTTGAAAGTTTTGTCCTTTAGCACAGGCGTTCCAACATACACCAACGAGTTCGTAACAACTGGAAACATCTTTTATCGCACCCTATCGGAATTGCTCTAAGAGTATTGACTTTGATGTTTTCAATTGACGCAGAACGTTCGCTTTGGAATCTAAGGGTCAGGTTTGGAAATGGCCAATGCTCGTAAGGCGCAAGATCCGACGAATATGTGAGAAGAGCGGGTGGTGTATTTTAGGGGAACGTTTTTGTCGGCGAAAAATTGTTGAACTTCGTGGAAGTGTGTTACCGAATGGTTGTCACGGTGCAAAAATTAGCCATTCGTCCATTTTCCGGACTTTTTCGTCAAATCGAGTTTCTTAAATGTTGTTAAACGTCAATATATAAACCGAAATTAACCGTCTGTCCATTTGGTACGAATTTCTGGTCAAATAGTCTTTTGTAGTCAACGTAATTTTCAATTACGTTTTGAATTTCAAAAACATTTGATTAGGAAAAAGGTTTTTTCTTAGTATAAACAGTCCAAGAGTTTTCAACCCAACTACGTGCCAACCGCGCTTTCTATAATAATTATTATTATATTTCGTATCATTTTTTCGTTCACAGGTTCATTTGTGCGAAATGAAATCGGTGTCCGACGAACTGCTACAACCGTCGACGTCATCATCGTTGTCATTAGCGTCGTCAGTGAGAACGTGCAAGTTGGTCACTGTGAAATCGTTAAGGAAAGGCGTATCAGAGACCATCAAGTAAAAACGATTTTCGCACGGTCGACTAATCGTATATCAAATTTTCCTCCGGGCAACGAACGCATTGGTCGCCCAGCGTGTTTGGTTGTTCGGTAACATTGCGCGCGCAACAAACTCTATTGCCTGTATCGCGAAATCTAACGCCATAAGGACGCCTTACAATGGCGTTCATTTCATTTTGAGGCGTCCTCTGAGGACGTTCCCCTCACACACCTCTGCCGTATATGACTATCGACATTTCCGGCATTACAGATTTGCCAACGTTTAAATGTCTCGCGTTAATTTTCGTTCGAACATGTCACACTTTTGACTCGATTCGTTCTCGTAATGCGTTCTATTCGCTTCCACCGTGTCGTCGTTTTATATGTCATTTTTAAAAAAAATATTTTACCTCGTCAACACGCGAAACACTTCTTGTTTTATAGGCACGACTTTTACGACGAAGTAGAATCGTTGTGGAAAATTAGAGATCCTAACATCACCAGAGTGTTGGGATGCTGTTTGTCGGAAGAACCTTTCTGCTTAGTAACCGAATTTACCAAACACGGCGATCTCAATCAATTTCTCCAGGAACACATTGCCCTGACCGCGGCACCCATACCACCGTACGCGAAAACCTTAAGGTGGTAGTCAATGCTTTTTGTTTAACAAACCGCAATATGACCAATAAATAATGTGCATTTTTCAGTTACGGCTGTCTAATACATATGGCCACCCAAATCGCGTCCGGGATGAAGTATTTAGAAGTGATAAATTTCGTTCATCGTGACTTGGCTGCTAGGTAATATAGCGCGAATACATTTAATCTTCAACGTGTAACATGTATCAGTATATAGTTGGTTTCTTTTTCGTCTAGCTCCTATTATTCGACAAAATTATCGGCCTTCATTCCATTTTTCTTGATCCTGGATTATATTTGTCTAGTTGCGAACTCTTACTCCACCTAAGCCCTTCTCAACCATATAAAACCACCTTTTTCTGAGTCCATCTTGAGGTCTCTTCTCTGTTGGTTTCCAGTTCGTGGCTGTTTTAATACTGACGTCTATCGTACGGTGCCATTCTTATTTCCTCCTGTACTTCCTTGTTGCGATATTATTCAATTTTAGTCCATACGTCATTCGTCAAATTCTATTTTCATAGGTACAAACTCGTGATTTTTGATTGTATTAGTACTTGTCCATGCCTCACATTCATGATTAATTAAATACTAGTTTCCTTTGAAAACATTTTTGACTTGCGAAATGTTGATGTTTCGCACGTCCACAAAAATGCTTATTATTATGACTAGACACGAACGTTTTCTTCTAAAAAATATCCATAGATTTCAACTAAAACGAGAATATTCTCAAATCTTTTAACGTATAGAATTAATTGTGACATTACTTCGAATAATGACGAAAGCCAAAATACATTTCACAATATTCATATTTTAGTTTAAATAAGCATAAAAATGTTTTTGTATAAATTTAAGAAAATTACAAATAAATTATTAAAAAAATGTTATACTCACTTTCATTTTTTTCGTCTAATGGACAAATATGCTAGAATGATCTTCAATCCTGAAATTTGAAAAGAAGAAGAATTTTATTTTAATTCGATCCAAATTTAAATTATAATTAAAATTTATAATTCGCATAATTACAATGATATTTTATCGAGTGTACGTGTATAATATAAATTAAAAGCGTAGAATAGTTTATAAGTAAAGTAAGACGATTCCGTTAAATATATTGTTACACGATTGATTACACACGACAAATTTTTTATAAAAATGATTATAAATACTCGTACAAATTATTGCCACGAATTGAGAAATAATTAAATAGCGAGAAGTATAAAATAAAAGGAGAAGTATGAATTAAAAATCAGAATTTTTCTTATTTTTTTTAAACTATAATAATTTATTTCAGTTTTAAAAGAAAATAAATTCCCTAGCGGTTTAATGTACGCGGAAAAACTTTGTAGGGTTAATTCGTTGACTAATTAAATATATTCTAAGTTTCAATACGGTTGAACAATTTATTTCCGAAAATAATTCCGCTCGATTTAATCTAATTTAACTAAACGATAAAACCGATAAATATTTGATGAATTTAACTTGTTTTTTTAAAAGGTAAAATCAAGACCATTAAACGTTTTATAAATTATTCAAGTTTACCGTGTAAATAAGACGAACGTGACATAAATTATTTTAAAATTAAACTTTCACTTAAAATAATAAAATTCAATAATTCAATAATAGTAATGTGTCGTAAGACTTACGACAACCACGGACGCAATTTTCTTCTAGCCTAATTCTCTAATTCATACGAATCAAGGTAATTGTTTTTTTCTGTTGATGGTTCTTTTATTTTGTTTTCGTTACTGTTACAAAAAAATATTACTTTCTTGTGCTTCGCGTCTATGGTAAAAGGAATAAATATGTTTTATAAACCAATTAAAGAAGGCGAGAGTAATGAAATGCTTATAAATTAACTCAAATTTCGTTCATTTCTCGAAAGAAAAAATTTCCAATAGATTTTCATTAACTCTTTGTAGCCTCACTAAATCTATTTTGTGCCATTCTAATTTCTTCCGATTCAAAATGGACAAGTTGAGCTCGTTCATTTGAATCTACGTAATATTTTTTTAAGTCCTTATTTTCGCGTCCATAAAATTTTTCTAGAGTGAATACTTTGCCGGATAAGTTTACTTTCTAGGTACCAAGACAATCATAAAAATCACAAACACCTAATTCGTTTATAATTAAAACTCATCTTCATTCCTTAAACGCAATATTACTAATAACATATATTCTCGTTTGTACATTGAATCGTGGAATATGTATTAAACATGTCTTATTTCACTTATTTGTCATAAAGCTGTATTTACAGTAACAAATAAAAAAAAAATAATGTTACCGACGATAATATTTACAAAATGTTTAATCAAAATTGAAACTATGAATTGAATTATTAATCTGTATACTTCAAATTTATTTGCGTACAGGTATAAATTGCACAGTACACGATTAAATTAACAAATAATTCTCCTTTTTAAATAATGTAGTATTTAATTTTCAGTTGTCGTACGATACAAAAAAATGAGTGAAATCCGTTTAACAATCGGAAATACGTTTTAAAAATGACGTGAAATTAATATACAATCGTATCATTATTTTATCATAAATCCGTTTATTTTTTTTTTTTTTATTAAGCTACCGGTTTAGTTAACGTACCTTTTACTTAAGAAACCACTCGAATAAATACGACCTTTTATTATACATACTCATTGTAACAATTTTTAAGAATATACATACACGGAGGTTTAATGGCTTCTCGGATATTTCAGCTTTTGTCCTTCAACATACGACGATCCTTTAACTACTCACATGTAACGTAATTATTATTGGATGTCAACAAAGAAATTGATATTATGTACATTTTATAATCCACAACGTAAACGAACTATTTCATAAAAATAATGGCATTTTCAACAAATAATACGCAGAATAATTTTATAAGTAACGAAAAACTGTATATTTAATGACATTTCGAACACAATTTCGTTACAAAATTTGCCAATTTTCCCTTGTTGTAAAATTTTGTTGTTTTATCGAGTTCAGCACTGTCCGCACAGTAATCTTCTTTAAACAAGTCATATTTAAATAATTATCATATATATATATATATCGATAACTACCACCATTATGAACGTAAAGACAAATCAGATCGCAAAAAAACGGTTGAAAATAACTTACTTTAATTTCACTATATATTAGTTATTGCGTACACGCGAGATTTCATTTTTGTTATACGTTTTAAAATTAAACGCCCTATTTAGTATACAATTATAGTTTTAATGAAACGTTCATTTTTTTTATACGAGTAATTTTGAGTCGAATATTATTATTCTTCCCAAGACGTTGGTTAGAAAAATGAATCAAGTGTATACGTTGGCGTTTGAATAAATATCTTTGACGCGCATTATCAGAGCTTACTTAAAACTTAAAGAATTATCGTTTTATTTCAATCACTGTCTACCACTTATTATTTACGAAATGATTAAAAACGAAATTGGGGAATTAATATTCACAACGTTAACGCGTAATAAGCCGCCCAACTCGTCACTCTCCAGCTTACTCTAGCAAACATCTAATTCGGCGAACGTCTAAAGCCATCCAAAGTTATTTATTAACGCGTCATAATATTTGTCGTAAGTTTAATCTTATACGTGGAAAAGGTAAACTTTTAAGGAGGGCTCTCGCGACGAATTTTAGTCCGGTCATTCCTAATTCATACCTGTCCATTAACTCTACACGTTTTCCCATTTCGTCTCCAGTTCACTACGCGATCTTTTCGTCGTTTTTCCATCTTGACGTCCTTCATTTTTGTACTTTTAGCTTACCTTGTCAACACTGACTGGCGTTGATTTCGCATTCCTTTTACGTTATCCGTCCGTTTGTTTAAATAACCGTTCAAATCCGGTATCCAATTCCGGTTGTTATACATAAGCATTTATATATACAATAGACCCACTTGTCGTAAAAAAAATTCGTACGTTATACATAAAATGTATTAGTAATTACCCTATTGTAAAGGATATGGGGCATATAGAAAGAGATAAATCGTTATTCGGTGCGCGTGTTGGTGTTTTTAATTTAATTAAAAAAAATTACGAAACGTCGCGTTGTCGTATATATTTATTGCGCTCGTGTTTGTGTCTGACAAGTCGCGCCGTTGACAAGAACGTAACACGTGTAACCTTCTTTGAAAAATCGGTCGTCTCGAACAAAATTTCGTTATAGAAAAACTATTGAGCGTTAAAAATATTGTTTTGGACGACGAAATTATGACATACAGAATATTCGTTTAAGCATTGTCACATGCGAACGGCTTCAAAATTATAAACATGAAATTGCGTTGGGAGCTATTTACTTTAAATCATATTTTAAAATATATTCGGACGGCCGATAACCCTGGTGGCGCTCCGCACGGGCCATTTTTTATTCAGACCGGACCGGACTAATAAATAAAAATTAAGACGAAAATCGGACCGAAAAATAAACAACGACTATGGACTGAATCGGGCTGGTTCGTTTAGAAAAAGGCCAAGACTGGACAAAAATATTTGTTAAAAACCGAATTAAATATAATACACACACTGCCTCCTTGGTCGTGGACGACAAAGTGACAAGGACTGTATCAAGTAGATCAATGCGATTATCGATGTAAACCTTATCGCTAAACAACCATAATCTCGAGTTAAAGTACGGAGTCACGGATGATATTCAATGTTACAATTGTCGGAAAAATAACCCCCTATGTTTAGCGATCGACTGGAAACGAACTAGACCGAATCGAACCATGCACAACTCTAAGCGCGTCGCTTATTGAAAATCTCAATACCGACGTCATTTTCGTGTATTCCGTTGACGATACCAACGTCACCCGACTTTTTCATTTTAAATTCGTCGGTCGATCGTTTAAGTTATAGAAAAGTCGTAACTGTTAAAAATGAAACGTATAGGATAAACAAAACTGTTTTACTAATACCGTGACCGATTTCCTTATAACCATAATTCGATGGACCTATCAACGATAACGATTTAGTGTTGTTATACGTTTTTGATACACGTTGCTACTGAACGATATTCTGAAAAAATAAACCATGTTCTACGAAATTCGGAAAAAACTTCAGTTTTTACAATTGTTTTTTTAATAACTTTATTCGTTTCACATCTGCCGATTTTAAAATGAATTTACGAAAAATACAAAAATTGTTTTGACTCTTTCAGAATATGTATGTATATATATATAATAAATATATTTATATTTTCTCTATATTTTCTAAAGCGGTTTGTGTTTGCTATCGTAGTTTATGTATTTCAAACCAATTACCGCATTATTTTCGTTCCACAGAAATTGTTTAGTCGGTCCTAACTATACAATCAAAGTGTCAAATATGAGTCTGAGCAAAAGTGTGTATTCGGCGGACTATTTCGACTTCGAGGGAAGGCCTTCGTTGCCGATCCGCTGGATGTCGTGGGAAAGCATATTACTGGTAAAAATGAAATCGCCTGACTGGCTGATTTGTCGTCATTAAATCGAACGAAACGGTTCGCCGTACCACGTCTTACCGTACCACGCGTTCGGCATGTTACAGAACAAGTACACCCCGAGAAGCGACGTTTGGTCGTTCGCCGTTACGCTTTGGGAAATACTAACTTTCGCCCGGGAACAGCCGTACGAAGAACTCAGTGACCAGCACGTCATCGACAACGTCACCAGACTATATCAGAACGACGGCAATTTCGTACGTATAAAAACATAATGCAGTTTCACGGCGTTTTCAATATTCCGTTTGGTCGATTCGAAAGCCGATCGGTTAATCGTTCACTTTCTTCCAGGATTTTCGTCGCGTTTAAATTTCCCCGGGAAAACGTTCGATAAATACGTCGTCGTACATTTTTACTAAACAAATTCGATTATTTCGTCGTACACGACGAATACAAGCGATCGCTATTGTTTCCCACCAACAACATGTTTATGGACGAACGCGGTTGTTACGTTCACGAGCCTCGCGCGCGTTTCGGTCGACTTGATTGATAAAATACGCGCAAAATCCGCGAATCATTGTACGCTACAAAACTTCTACGCGATTGTTAATTCGTTATTAGAAAAGTTTCTTCCAGTCCCCTACCACCCGCCCGACTGTCCTCTTGCTATAGCCGTGGCTGGTTTCCGTTAAAAGTTTCAACGAGTCTTCGACGTTTATAAGTTTTCGCTCCGTTCGTACACAACAGTATTTCCGGCAATACGCGTGTCGTTACGGCGTGTACTTGTAGTGGCAGGCAGGTACGAGAGAGGCACTCCCGTCGACGGCTTACACGCTGTCGAACCCAATTTAAGTATATCGGGTATAAATTACGCGTAAACTACATAAAATACGCGAGTGCTCTTGTAGTGCCCTTAAAAATTAATAACAGCCGTACCGTCCGAACGTTTCGACGATAAAGCAATAGACGGCCCGGATCGTACAGGCCGATTTTTATACGCCCACGTTCGGCGTACGATGATAGTAATAATAATAATAATAATAATAATAATAATAATAATAATAATTATTATTATTATTATTATTATTATTATAATTATAGAGCCTCGCGTTTTCGCGTTTTCCGACCATCACTTTACTGAAGCGATGACGAAAAAAAACGCCCTACACTCGTGTAACTATCGTTATTCGTTTCCACTCCTCCGTCGAAACGGCGAGTTTTTCTTTATTTCAGCTTGGTTGTAAAAACCACGTCACTATACGCTCATACGTCGCTTCATTCGAAAATAGAGCGTCCGCTATAGTTACATATTTTCTTTGGTTGGTGGGAGTGCATATATTTTTATACGATATTTATTAACGAAAAATATTCGCGTTTTTCGATTAATACGATGTATTTTTATACGAAATAAATTATAAAACGCGTTTCGAAAACCACGGTTCACATAACACGACGTTCAAAAAACTTATTAAACGACGCGAGGATATTTTTTTCGCGAATTTTTATGTAAAACAAAATTACGACACGACATAATTATCAAAACATATTTCGAATAAAATTTTCTAGGCAACAAGTGCTTATAATATTTTTAACGCCAAATCGTAATGTAAATATAATCGGCGAAGAAATATTTCGTTTTAACTGTGTTATTTTCATAAAAATAATCCGAATATCAAAAATTATTTTTATAAATATTTTTCCGATGAAACGTTATTCGGTAGTCTTTATATTTAAGCCTTTGATCATACTTCTACATAAATCCAATCGACATTTTTAAGGACTCGGTTTTGTAAACGCACTTTTAAATTGAAAGAAGAATATTTTTTTTTCAAATATATTTGCGACAAAATTTCTGCAGACGTTAATTGTCAATATTTGTCCATCTACATTTACCATAATCGATTCGAAATCGTTGAATGAAAAAACGCCGTTCTTCTACGAACCAATTAACAAATTTTCAACGCATTTCGCCACTCAATTTACTTTTATTTTATCACGATTTTTCATGACGGAATATAAAATTTTCAAGAAGCTTAATATGAAAAGACGCGTGTGGAAATAATTAATATCGAACATGCGTAATATCCATCCGTTGTTTCTTCGGTAATTCGGTGTTCCTTTTAAATAAGTACTTCCACGCTATTCCCAATATACAAATTTACAATCAATGTTTATACATGTTTCAAGTTTACAGCAATTATTACGAAGAACGAATTAATTGTTCCCTAATCGTTTTTATTTAAATTGTTTAAATCTGAAGCGCGATAGAGAAATTACCATACTTCACAACCTTAAATAGTTTAGTACTATTTTACAACGCCCAGACGCCGACGATAATTAGATTTAAGCATACGAATGTAGACAAGTATTTGAAATTCAATATTAATTAGTCCGTAAGTGCAATATTTAAACGCCCAATAATATCGACGTTAATTATAAGCGAATTAAACGTAATAAACTAGATAAATTTCAAGTAAAACGAAACGAACGAATTTCCAAAACGCGCCGGCCCTTCTAAAAACTTAATCGGTCTTTTTAACGGCCGATGTTGTCCAACACCACCGTGGATGACATTGATCGCGCTTTAACTCCGTTATCGAACTCGTTTCAGATCTTATTGCCGCAACCGATCAATTGTCCGAAAGACATTTACGACCTGATGTGCGAATGTTGGCAGCGAGACGATAAAAACCGACCGAACTTCCGGGAAATACAGCTGTTCCTGCAACGAAAAAATTTGGGCTATAAGCCCGAATGCGACACTTGAACGTGCTTTTAACCTGATGGAATCACGTTTGTTTTAGGCTTCGCTATTGCGTCATGCATATTTTATATACCTGTGTACATTTGAATTCCGGACTAGTGTTTCGTTCCGTTTTTATGTATTTTTTTTCACACACGCGCACACGCACACATATTCATATATATATATATATATATATTA
>JAIPRN010002719.1:0-27425 GCA_025469175.1 Geopemphigus sp. TES_GeoC_2020 | reverse complement strand
GGCGTACGTGTTTGTCGAATTTCGTGGCCCGTCGGTCTATAAAATATCGATCGCCCGTTTCTAATCGTTCCCATTAACGACGGCGTACCGAGTGTGTCCCCCGATCTCGAGCGTGCCTTCGAGAATTTCACGAATGCCGTACGAAATATTGTCATTAGGGCGACATCAATGGCTACCAACGATCCGCGCGAGTCATCATCATTGGACGTCATCATTAGCCGATCGTTTTCGGAAACATGTGTCGTTTTTGGTGTTTTCCATTTTTACCTACGCTCGAAAATGTAATTAAATAGACCCACGAACGTTGTTGAAACGTATACTTCGAACCTGGCATACACAGTCGCGCACCCTTACGCTACACGTAAATTACGGCCCTCGAGTAATAACTACGATCGGGTTTGTGAATCGATTTGAAGGTTTCCAGAGATTTCCGGCTGTTGTTTCTTACGTACAAACCGTTTTGAACGTCTTTTAAAATATTAAAATATTATTGTACACGAAATTACTACGCGAATATCAAAAATGACTGATTAGGTTGTGCAATGTTTAGGTATTACGCGTACATTTCGAAAACCCGTCGAAATTGCGAATACATTTGCCGACAGTTATTATTTTTGGATATGTACGCGTACGCCAACCCGTTAAATCGCCAGAATTCTCGGTCGTTTTTTTTTCTTATTATCGTTAATTAGTTTCCGGATACGTATTACGATTACGGTTCTAGAACGTTACGGGCCGTGGCAGTTGAAAAATGTTTCCCGATTACCATTCTATTATGGCGCTTTTTTACTAGGGTACTCCGATACCGAGAGTGTGGCGCAATAAGTTGCTACGGACATGCGTCGTGTAACGTATTTAATCAGAAAGATTACGGCGTCTAACAGACGTATCTCGTTCGCGCGACAAAGTAGATCGTATCGGAAACCGTGCGCGCACGTCCAATACTCATCGGAAAACGAAATGGTAGCGTTAAATAGGACCGAGGAGTACTGTACTTTATACCATTATTACCGAGCTCACGAACGTTCAAACAAAAAACTCAAAACGACGCATTAGCCCTAAAAACCTAAGGGCTTTAAATATATAATACACGCGACTGGTATGTGGAGGAAAAAACCGTCATTATCGTGTTTGAAATCGTCCATCAAGTTGATAAAATTTAAAAAGGAAAAAACGACACGAAAAAAAATAAATAAATAACTTCCAGCCTATATATAATAATAATAATAATAATAAACCAGATGGTTACGACGGAAAACTCGAAGAAACGTTAAAAAATGTTGATGGCGGAAAGGAAAAAAAACCCGAAACGGGTATATATATATATGCGCTTATATGCGCGACAATGGTCGTATAGACTATAGGTAAACGCGGGACGAGTGGAGAAGGAAGGAAAAAACATGCCGCACGCGCGTATTTTATTGAATCGTCGTAATCGTCGTTGATTTTCATTGATGACAGCCATGTAAAAAGACGAGTGTGTGTGTGTGTGTGAATGGGCACGTCTGTAATGCGCGTAGTAGATCGAAATGACAGATGGCAAAGCGGGGCGGGAGGGGAAAAATTGTTTTTGTTTTTTATTTTTTTTTTTCAACGGAAGTCGGACGGGAGTCTCGGTTTTCGGAGTGGAACCGCTTCAGTCCGTGACGGACAAGCGGCAAAAGACGGAGAAAGACAAGGCGAGATATAGAAGACGCACGCGCGTGTTACTGTGGAAAGTGAGGCGAAAAGAGAGAGAGAGAGAGAAATAGAGACAGAGACAGACTTTTAAAATAACTGAAGTCGTGTTCTCGACATTATCCGAGTTCGGAGCGTAGTCTCAGACTGTAATTTCGTGGCTCGAGCCAGCGCCAGGCATGACTTGCCTCTCGCGGGCCCTTCGTGACGTCCATGATGGAATCGGACACCGTTTGCGGCTGTTTTGTTCCCAGTTCACGCTCCGGAGCCAGTCGGGGACTACGGGGGATTACCCGCACACGAAGTCGATAGCGGGGCGCACGTCGAGGTACCCGAGTTCTCCGTGACTGAGGTCGACGACTAAAAAGGTCCAGACTACTTCGAGCAAAAAGAAAGGTACTTAAAGAAATGTACGACAGATGATCAGGCAGATATAACAGGACCATTATTGATAGCTACTAAAAACAGTAGTTAAAGGTAATTATTTTTAATTAATCTAGTATTTTTAATAAATAAATAAATAAATATATATATATATATATATATTTTAAAACTTTATTGTACTTCAGATTATGTTATGGATATTGAAAATCGACCAATTGTGGAGTAATTATAACTGATGATTTGTCTTTTTCATCTTCAAAAAGTTATAAAAATGGTGCTTATAATTTAGCAGTTAGAGAAGGTAAAATATATGTTATTGAACCTATGTATATTTCGATAAATTTATATTAATTTTTAATTGTATATCGATATATCATACGAGTGGTTCTAATTTTTGTCTTTGAATAATTTTTGGGATGGCCCTAGTTCTTTTATAGCTTTATCTCTCGATTAAAATGTCATAATAGTTTTATTATAACGTAATAATACATTTTTGTATCCTATCGTAATATATGTCTTTAAGCAGTGTGATAAGGTTTGCATTAAATTGTAAGTAGATATATTAATTATAGCATTATCCGTAGTCTTATATACTACGATAATTATAACATAATATTTGCGAAACTATTTCATTAGATAATTATAATAAAACTGAAACTTGAATAAGGATTATGTATATTTTTTTTTTATTTGCAAGGTATAAGAACTATGAGTCGATGTTTAGGCAAATACTTCCGACAAATCAATTAATATTCAAGGTGTTCAATCTCGAACAATAATATTTAAACTAAAAAAGGACGAAAAAATTTTCAATATGCATAGGATGGTATTCATAATTTTTACAGGTATACAAGAATAAAAAATTAATAAAATGAATTTAACAAATTGTTTATGTTTTTAGTTTTTATAACCTCTATTATTGGAGCGAGTTGGTATTATTTTTACATTCGATGGAAATCTGGAAGACCATCATCATTTGCTTATAAAAATGGATTCGCATTGCTTCTACAAAAACCTTATCTTTTTGATGATGATGATGAAGTGGAACTTTTTCGCAATCCAGTCATTAATGGTAAGTTAATGTTGTATATTAATAAAATATATAAAAAAATTAATTTCCAATTTTCATGAAATTTAAATTCAGTATTATTAAAATTTTAACTATTTATCCTTACAATTTTTATGAGCACAATAAAATCTAATAATCGTTTTTATTGACTTACAATACAATTATTAGTTAAAATTTCTTAATATTTTCATAATTTTAAACTGGTAAATGGCTTGAATTTTAAATCTGGTATATATTATTAATGTTATTTATAAGTTTCTAAATATATAATTGGAATACTATCCTATCTATATCAAATTATTTATTTTCTGAAATAATTCCATTAACTTCATTTTATTTTGTTAATAATTTTATTTTAAATAATTTGATGTCCTTAGAATATTTAAATTTTTATATATTTTACTAATTAGTAAATTTGGGTTATTTTTTTATATTCATGTCTAGCCATATAATCATATTATTACATACAAGGCCTATCTTTAAATCAACCTCTGACGAGGAAAATATTTTTTAAAATAATTAAAAACAAAATTTATTGCATAAGATAGTTTCATTAATATTCAAATAATTTTTCTACATAATCTCTGTTTAACTTTATAAATTGTTTGAGATGTGAGACAAGTTTTTGTATACCTTCTTTAAAAAATTGTGCCGCCAGTATTTTGAGCCATTGATTTACTCCATTCTTAAGTTCTTAATTACTTGTAAATAGTTGAAATGCAATGGACAATTTCATTTTAGGAAAGATGTGATAACCATTTGGTGCCAAATCGGTATAGAAGGGAGGGGGGGGATAAAAACTATTTCGGTTGAACTTCTTGTATAAAGTTTTGTGCATGCATTGTCATGCAGAAGTAACATATCTTTGGATAATTATTGCTTATATTTTATTTGGAATCACTCTTCTCAACTTTTATAGAGTTTCACAGTGAATGGTTACATTTATTGTGGTTTCAGGTTCTACAAACTTGGTCAATAATATGCTTTTACTATCTTAGAAAACTGGCCATCATTTTTCGATTGGAAAGTTTGAATTTTTTGACTTGTTTGGGAAATTAGTGTGTAAACATTGCTTTGATTGTTCTTTAGTTTCTGAGTTCACATGCTGGATCCATGTCTCATTTTCAGTCACAATATGATGTAAAAATTTTTCATCTTCAATCTTTAAATGTTTGAAAAATGCATTTTCCAAATTGACACGTTGGTGCTTGTGGATATCTATAAGCTGTTTTTGGACCCAACAGGCACAGAACTTGTGGTAACCTAAGTTTTCAGACAAGATTCTATGTAGAATACTGCGAGAAATTTCAGAAAATCTTCTTGAAATATCTGAAATTGTAAAAGGCCTGCTGTCTTAAACAAATTGGTCAACTCGGTGAACTAGATCTTCGTCATGATTGATTTACGCCCTTGACCCTCTCATTATACACATCTATGTTTCCATTTTTAAATTGTCTACACCAATCATGTACTGAAACATTACTGAATACTGTATTGTCGTAAATAGTGCATAGTCAATGATGAATTTAAGCTGACATTTCCTATGACTTGCAAAAAACGAATTATATTTTGTATCTCACAGGCGGTGGAAGATAAAATTGTATTCTCTGTTATTTTGACAAATATTAGAATAATACTGATTAAAATTTAGTATGTTATAAGAGAATAATGTACTGGTTGAGATATGTAACATGTGAACAAAGTGCCTTTATGTAGTGAATTGTAATATATCGGTGGTTGAGTTAGCCCACATATTAATTTTAACATTATTTTAGTTAATTTTTTATTCTGATTCTTATATGAAAATATCACATAACCAAAGTATATTTTAAAAGTAGTATTAATTCATTTTCAGATTGTGTGACTAGGCCATATCATGATGATTCAGATATAAGTTTTTACTAATAGTTCAGATGATTCGGCGTCTTATTATGTTCGGTAATCATTAAAGATATATTTGAATAAACGTTAATTTAAAATCATGGACTAGGATATTATACTTTAAAAAGGGCCCAAGTGAAAACCCTTATATTTCCAATGCATACTAGTCAATATAAATATATATTTGACATATTATAGTAGAGTTCACATTTCTGTTGTTAGTATGGAAAAATGAAAAATATATTATTTGTAAATACTGTTAAGGAGTGCAATCCTGAATTGTTTTTATTTTAATGTACATTATATTAATTATTTTTTAACTTGTTAAATATCTAAATTTGTATATATATATATATATATATATATTAATTTTGATACTATATTATCATGTTTTAAATAATAAGAAATAATGAAACCAAAAAAATCTCAGCTAATATTAAGAAATAAAATAAAATATTCATTTAAGTTATTGTTTAAGATAATCAATTTGCACTATAAAAGTTAATTAGTTTATACGCTTAAGTATTGTAACTGTACAAATTTTATAATTACTTCTATTTATATTTTTATATACTTGAAAAATAAATGATATTTAATAGGTTTTAATTTACAATAAAACTCGATAATTTATTTGGTTGTATTCACTTAATTAATTTCTTATTTTTAGTAAGTTATATAGCTGTTACATGTTCTTTATGGGATTTCATTTGGTGTTCACTGGATAGATGATTGTCCAAAAATAGTTGTCTTCCAAATGCTTGGCGACAAATCATACATTTAAATTTGAGACGTCCTTCTGCGTGCATTTTCAAATGTTTCTTATAATTACAAAATGACACAAAAGAACGATCACAAATATCACACTTATGTTGTACCATGTGTTCTTGAACATGATTACTCCTTGACACCTTATATAAACATAATAAATATTATAAGAAAATAGTTTATAGTAAGTAGGGTTTTTTTGGTTTTATACTTACCCAATTCTTAAAATATCTTGGACAATAAAAACATTTAAATTGTTTAATACCAGAATGGCCTTGTTCATGATTAACTCTACTACTAGACGCACTAAACGTTTTTTCACAACCTTCGTGACGACATTTATAAGGACGTTCTTTGGTATGTACACGCATATGTTTTTGTACTAGATCTTTGAGTCTGAAACAACGTCCACAGACTGAACAAGCAAATGGTTTCTCACCTGTGTGTACTCTTTCGTGATTTACCTGAAATAAATAGACATTTGTATAATATTTATTGTAAAAACCAATCAAAACATCATAAAATTACCTTTTCAATAGGTTTTACAAACGTTTTCCCACAAAAACGACATTCATGTAATCGCCGCAAACGTTCAGGAGGTTCAATATGTGTGATGGCATGATGTTTCAAAGAATTTTTATCGTTAAATTCTGCATTGCAAATATTACAAACCAATATTTCACGTGGTTTTCGTCGCATTTCATGAGCTCTTTGATGACACTGAAGACGAAATTCAGAATCATAACATTTATTGCATATACTAAAATAGTCAAAAGTTAATAAGATGATTTAGTATATAAATTACGAAAATTAAATTAAATTTATATCATACTTGCATAAAAATTTTAAGTTAGAAAACTCAGGATTTTGATGAGCAATTAAATGTGTTTCCATCATTTCTGGTGCTACTGGTTGATCACAAAATGGACATTTATTTGAATCATTTATGTGCACTAAAAGATGTGTTCTTAAATAACCTTCCGAATCAAATTCTCCACTACAATGTGGACAAATATGTTGTGAACGAGTTGTAGAAACTGATCGACCATTGCTTCTTAGAGCAGGATTTTTGGTTTCATTATTTTTTTGAGATTTTTGCGCTGTTGATTCATCTGTTTTACAGTTATGCTTAATTAACTTAGACCAATGATCAGATTTTATATTACACGTTATACACTTCCAAAATAGTAAAATACAATTTTCCAAGTGTTCTACTTGACTATATTCGTTTAATTCTAGTGGTTTTTCTAATATTGGTATAATGTTTTTATTAATTGGTTTATTTTGAAATAATATTTGTTCAATCTCAAAACTACTAAATTCTGATTTTAATCGTATAAGACGAAGCCGTTTTTTAAAACTTAATTTACGGGCTTCAACTTGAAAATAATCATTAACTTCATCAACTATTTGGTGAAGTAGATAAATAGGAATGTCATAATACCGATCACCATATGCATCAGTAATGCAATGATTTGAATATTTTTTGGTAGTTACATTAGGATCATTTTGATATATGTGTTCTTCTGTTCTTTCTAAACTAGAATTTAAAACAGTTGTTTTTTCTAATTCATTATTAACATTATTTGATTGTTTTGCATTTAAATGATCCATTATCGCATGTTTATTGTTTGTATAAAAATAACCATTCCCCCATTTTATCCAATTTCCTAGTTGAGATTCATCATCAGTATTGTCCACATCTTTTAGTGTATTGGTAATGTCTTCATTATCAGTAATCTACATATACAACATTGATTAAAATATATCAAGATAAAAATAATTAATTTTTAACAAACTTGAAAAATAACTTCTTGATCTTTATGACAATTATTGATATGATCTTGAATCGATGGGAAATTTATATTACATTCAGAACAGTGATAGAGATGTGATTCTTCTTGAGGCTCAGTTTCTGATAGCTTTACCATTTTATTTGGATCATCGTCAGTAAATTCTTCAATAAACTTTTTGACCTCAGTTTCGTTTTGTTGTTCATCATTTTGATAGTCTTCTACTTTCACTAAATTATCATATTCACCAATTACATTTTCTGGTTCTTGTTCATCGTCTAAAATAAAATAATTTTAATAAACAAAATAATAGTAATCATAATTATTTAAATTCAATCTACGATGTAATTTTATTTACCATCAGGATAAACAACAATCATTTCATTGTCTTGTACAGTTTTCTCAACATCGTCTTCTTTATCAGAACACATCTTATCCAAATGCATAACCAAAGTGTTAATATCGTCACACTGTTTTCCACAGAAAGGACACTGGATGTTAGTAGTTAAACTTAATAAATGATATTTCAGTAAGTCTTGATTGGAAAATCTGTCTTCGCAGCAAAGTGGGCAGGCGACGCTCTCCATTTAAAACTTAATAACACTTGTATATAAAATAATAAACATTAACAAAGGGATAGTAATTGATCGAATAATTAGAAAATTATGTACTAACTAGAACTTACATTTTAGGCACGAATATTACTGTTCAACGTGTTTTATTTCCTTAGGAGTTACAAATGAGATCACTGTAGGACGATGTACAAAAGTAATGGGTAGTATTATTTAAAATAATATGGATGACAATAAATTAGGGAAAGTATAATGATTTTTTTTTAAAATGTACCGCCTAAACTCGTTTGTAACTTCAGAAATATTATTGGTTTACTACTCGCCAACTGTTATATGTATTCCACGGACAAACAGTTGTTACGATTACGACGTCAGAACGTAAAGTTAAAGAAAACTGTGGCCGCCATGATTGCTTTAGAGATTACGATTATCATTTTAGGAATACCAATTCCGTTATGCGTTATGGTCAGCAAGTTTTTCGACGCAGTGCAGCCAATAGATATCAAAAATAATATTCTAATGGGCTTTTAAACGGGAACCGCTGTGATAAGGTGATCATAATAAGTTTGTTACTATAAATCGGGTGATATACGATGTTTTTTTGTACGAATAAAAAAATAATTATTGCTTTTTTATTAATAACTATTATTTTTGAGCGTTTTAAAATATACGCATTTACAATTCTGATAATCTAAAAAAGATTCGATTGTTTATACAATAGCCTTTTTTTTAATCACTAAAGAATTTTGGGTATATAAATAGTAAAAATGATCTGTTGTTTGTGATAAGAAATAAATGCTGAAATGTATGAACTATATTTGTTCAACCTGGAGTCCGTATATTTTTTGATATTAAATTTCGTAGTTTTCGATGTTATTAATTAAAATCGATGGCTACTGTTTTTATTTCTTAGCCTAAAACGTTAAAAGGGTCTTATCATTGGATAGCTTCCCTACTTAATGCCTGCACGTCCCTTTTTTATGTCAATACATTTGTGAAATTATTTTTTTATTATATACAGATAAAAATTAAAAAAATTACTGTTTAACGGTCTTACGCTCAGTTTTATTTATCGAGTATATTTCATATTTCTATTATACTACTTGTTACATGTATATTATAAAGAAAATTGAATTGCTCCAGCCATTCATGTGTATTGTCAAAATAATGGGTTTATTATTACGTATTATCTATATTGTACTTTTGGCACTGAACCTTGTTTAGTTACATTAAAATGCGGTACTAAATTAATTTTATTTATAAGCTTACAAAATTGAAAATCAAATAATTAATGATCTATGATTTATCTTTAATGTTACCATTGTAACCTGTGCAGAATTTGTTTAATCAACCTTAAACAATAGAACTCAATTTTTGGATTTAGTTGAATTGTCTTCTTATTCCCAAAAATATTAAATTGACCTATTTTATATATTATAAATTATCGAGTTACTTCTAAAATAAAAGAAAATTTAATTGCATATGATTATTATTTTATTAGTTGTATAAGATTAAGTAATTCTTTGAAGTATATTTTTTATTAATTTGTTAATATTATAACAAAATTACATCAGGAATAGTCAGTTTTAGATTTAGATTTGCAAAATTGGTATGGTTTTATTTATTACTTATTTTTTATCTCTCTAACATTCTTTTAAACATTATAATTAATTGCACAAGTTTGAGAATAATTGACACAAAATTGTTTACATTCATATTTATTATTTATATACAATAAAGTTTTTAATTAATATGTCATATGTAGATATGTATAGTATGCGAGTTCATATTGTTATATGGGTATATATTGTATGAATATATATAAATATCTTAGACTAATACAAATATTGATATTTAATTATTTTGTATTATGATTGAAGGTATTATTTGTGATAATTGTCAAATAGCATATATTATTAAATAAATGATTTAATAATTTGGTAAAAACATATTTCTATAGATTAAGAAAAAAATAATTTATATATATATATATATATTTATATGCTATTATGTATTTGTAAAAAAATTTTTCCGGATGATTAAAAAAAAATATATAATTCGTTCAAATATAGAACTAGATTATAATAAAATAAAAAGTGTGGGCGATATATATATAAATTATCTTTGATTCTTACATTATAAGTAGATATAATTGAAAATTAAATACAGTACATACATTTAAATTCTATAAAAGAATATTTATATGATTATTAATTTCAAAGGGCTTTGTTATTAAATAAATTAAAGCATCGAATTTTTTATAGACTTGTAAAATAAAATACATATTAATAGAGTAAATGAATTTAAAAGAAAAGTTTAAAAAATATAATAACCAATACATTTTTGTATTGATCATTTTTAATTTTAAATATCTTAATTAAATATATATTATAGTAAATAACATGCTTAAAGCCTTAAAAATTCAATATAAGTTTATGGCAAAATGGATATGAATATCAAAAACTTCAATTTATATGACATAGACTTGGAGTGGATTAAAGTCACTAAATTTCTTAGGGAAATTACAAAATAAGAAATTGATTCTATAAAGAATAAAAAGAATAAACAGTTTAATGAAGTTTGTTGTAATGTGGGTAAAAAGCGAAAATTGTCTAGAGAAAATATTTGATGTTGCAAGATTAAAATACAAGACAGATGAAAAAGAACATAAAACTTGTAGACATATTAAAAGGGGAAATTCCTGAATGGACTATTAAAGGAATCGGAGAACCATTTATAAGATAACTTAAGGAATTTTTTTAGAATATCAATAAATATTAACATTTTAACTCAATCCTAAAAACGATAAAAATACAGAGGGAGCTATTCTCATGGAACCCAGAAAAAGGCTGAAGATGGAGAGAATATTTCATAGAATTATTCAATAGTGATATTTTGGGGAAGACAATATATCAAAGAGCTGAATCTTCAATAACCGATATAACTTAGAAAGAAATTATTAGAGCAATAGACAGCCTCAATATTGGAAGACCCTCAGGATAGATAATAACTTAAGTGGAGCTGATAAAATATGCTGGAAAATAAATACATTTTGTATGTAAAATCTGTTAGAAGATGAGATATAAGGAACAGATGCCAAGCAGTTGGAAGAAAGCCATTATACCATAATCATACCCCTGCATAAAAAGTGTAACAAAACATATATCTTTGTTAAATATGACAAGTATTTTGTAAGGTATTATTGAGTCAATTAATACCATTAACTATTCACAATTAGAAGTGTGAAAGAATATCAATGTAGTTTCCATAAAGGGAAGTCAATGGTGGAACAACTCGATAATTGGACCTATTATTGAAATAAAATATGAATGAAAACCATTTTTATTAAAAAGTATTTTTGTTATAGATTAATATTATTTATTGTTTAGTTTTGATAAAAAAGAATATTTAGACTGTTGTAAGTAGAATACATGAATTATAAGTTATAATATTTATTTTACATTTATTTAGTTTGTGATATAAGCTCCGATACATAAAAAGTAACATAAAAAGGGATGTAGTAAGTATAGAGGTATAGCCTTAGTGAATGTAACTTATAAAATACTACCATATCGTATTCTGGATAGAGTCAAACTTTGTGTAAAAAAATTTATAGGGGTGTACCAAAGTGGTTCCAGAACACTTGGAAATTCAATCAGGAACTACATGTACTTTTTGTTGATTTTAAAAAGGTGTATGACTGTATCAATAGAGAAAGTATTTACAACTTTTTAGAACAATTTCGCCTCCCACAGAAACTTATCGGATTAATTAAGGACAGTCTAAAAAAAATTATTGTAAAAGTCAAAGTTGGAAATGTACTATCAAGAGAAGTTCAAGTGAATACAGGCTTAAAGCAAGGTGATACATTATCCCCAATAATTTTTTATCTAGTTTTAGAAAAAATAGAATGAATAAATCACTAAATGAGGAGATAAAAGTGGATAGTACAACAATAAATCTTTTGGTATATGAAGATGATATAGTTCTACTAGGGAATAACATAAACAGTGGAAAGTTTATGTGTAAGAATTATAGACATGGTAAAAAAATAGGTTTGAAAATTAATGAAGGGAAAACAGAATATATGGAAATCAGAAGATGACAGTATGAAAGACAAATAGAACAGATTTTTTAGATAGGGTTCTACAGTTTTAAGAAAGTATTGGAATTCAAATATCTAGATACAATGGTCACTTAATCAAACAATATAGAATATGAGATATTAAAAAGGATGCAAATGGGACAAAAAAGCTATTATGCCTTGAGCAATTTATTTAAGTCGAGACATTCTCAAAGAAACTAAAAGTCCACCTATACATTACACTAATAACATAGTATTGTATGGAGTATAATGTTGGACTGTAAGGAAAACTGAGGAGTCAAAATTGATTATTTTAAAAGAAAAATATTCAAAAGGATTTACAGGTCCTGTCATGATCCACAACTGGGGGAATGGTGTAAAAGACCTAATAATGAGCTATATGACCTATATAACAGACTAGATATAGTAAATGAGATAAAAAGAAAAATGGAATGGGCAAGTCACGTGTGGGAGAGACCTGACGTCCTGATAAGATGGTTCTACAAGAGAAACCAAGAGAGAAAAGGCCTTTTGGAAGATTGCATTAAGAGAGAGATATAGTAAAATTTTACCCAAATGAAGATTGGCATATTTTGGCGCAAAATCAAGATTAATGGAAAAAGTTATGTTTGGATATCTAAACCAAAAAATTGTAAACAAAATAAAGTATAGTTTGTGAATAAATTCTCCATTTATCATTTAACTGTAATATATTTACATAGATCACTTGTAAATTATAATATAATTACATTTAATTTAAACAAAATGATTAATGAAAACTATCACCCAAATTTTCAATAAAAATTAGTTATTTTCACAATAAAAAAAAAATTTATATGTTTTACACTTACCAAAATATATATTACACAGAATTAGCTGCAAATGTATAACATCTTTCAATAAAATTAAAATTTATTATGGACCAAACCCATAAATATACGCTACTCTTTGGTAAAATTCTCCAAGAGTGCGTTTCAGAAGAGGTCTAGTAGCAGATTCTGTTAAAACTCTGACACCATTGAACAAGACTGGTAATAATAATTTAAAGGAGTCATCATTTAATTGTGCCAATAGATCAAAAACTGATATTAACATTTCTGACCATATAGACTCATGCACTTCGCTGTCCTAAAAATTAAATTTCAATAGATTTGTTAGCAAAGTTTTATCAAAACATTTGATACAATAGTACCTTGTGCATACTAGTTTGTCTCTGTTCTTCAATTTCTGCCGGTAGATTTTCTTCATTTCTTTCAATAGAATCTGGTTGTCCTGGCATAGAGTTTGCATGTTTTCTTTTTTTATATTCTTCAATTAGATTATCCAAATTTTTACAACTTGCTATTGCATACACAGCATCATCATTATCATCACTTCCACTATCATCTTCATTTTTTGATGTTAATGGGGCACTTGGATAAATTTTTTTAAAATCTTCAAATTTAAATTTACTAGTTTTCTCAGTAGTTTCAAAAATGTCATCATTTTGAGCAATAAAAAAAAATACTGGTTTATCTTCTGCTCTATCAATAGCACAGTGTGTACCACTTTTATCTAAAACTATTTCAACATATTTTTGGCAGGCATCATCAAAAATACGCTTGAGTTCAAGGATAAAACTTTCAGTATCATTAGTGGGAAATTTTTTATTAACTATATGTTTAATCTGATCAGAACTCAAGATTGATGAACGATGTAAACATATTTCAAAAAGTGCGACCAATGAGAGTGTCCACGCTCCTCCAGCCTGTTTATATAGATTAGCTGCTTTCTCTAAACCAGCAACTTTTTGGATAAGAAATTTTAGACCAGGCCTAGAATCAAATTCCCACGATATACTATATGTAATATTTAAACACGAGAGTAATGTATGAATTTGAGATTCAGTGAGTGAGGATAAATAACCAGGCATAGGTTGTCTAATTGTTTTGGATGATTGTTCATCCAAAGGTGTAATCAATGAAGATTGTAGAAGAATGTTCGCTAAACTGAAAGAATAAAATTATTTTATAATTAAAATAAAGTATTTTCCATACTTATAACAAAAATACCTTGGAATAGCCTTATTGGTACCCTTTATTAAAATATTACCAATCATTTGTAATAACATCTCATTCACAAATAACCCAAGCACTATACTTTTGTATGGAACACGTTCTGGTGTCTTCTGCCATTGATTATCTATCTCTGAGTTACACCAATGATGACATAACAAAAAAATAAAACTTCTTTCGTCGTCAATAACCGTATTATTTTTAACTCTTTGATGATCTAACAAAAATACCTAAATAAACAGAATGGCAACTTAAATTTAATTTAATTGTAGTAAAACATTTTGTGGGTGATTAACCATCTGTTGTCAATTAAATGGTTATTAAAATATTTCAAAATAATTATATAATTTTGTGAAATATAACTTAAAACAATTTTAGTTGTGTACAGAAAATAAAAAAATAATAATAATGCATTAAAGATTTTTTTTATAAAAAAATGTTGATTATTCATTTTCAAAGAAATGTCTTTAAATTTTACCTGTTGCGATAATTGTTTTAAATGCAAATTGTCATCCACAGTACTGTCTCGCCTAGCAGCAACTTTAATACCAGCTGCTAAATCACCATAAAAACTATCTGAAAATGGACTGTAAGTCATTGATATTCTAGTTAATGGATGTAATGAAATATCACAAGCTCTACGTAAACCAATACTGATTAGATCCCATTGTTGTGTAGTAAAATTATCTCCGACGCCCATAATAAAATGTCTTAGACAGGCACATCCTAATCGCACAATACTTTCTACCGTTTGAATACAAAATTCATTCAAAATAAATAATAACTGTTTTATCATAAGTAATATTTCATTTTCAAATTTTGGTTCATAATTTTTATTCATTTTAAGATAAGTGACAATTAAATCTGTTGAATTTCCACACAACTGTTTAAAATTTGGTAAATCGCTTTGATCTTGTGTCAATACAATTTTTCGTGCCCACAGTTGTATAGTAGGAAGAAGTAAACGATTAATGCAGAAACAACCAAATATAATTCCTGAAATTTGTGCATTATTATAGATTATTAATACTACTAATAATACATGGAAAATAATTACGACCTGGTATTTCAGGAAATGATTGTAATATGTCCAGGAGTAATTCAAGACTTTGTCTTTGATATATTGCAGTTGTACTGGTAATTGCGGTACAAAGTCCTTCTATAATATAGTACCATACTCTTAATATACCACATGATTGATCAATTTCTTCTAAAAGTATAGCTTCATTTTTAGATTTTTCAATAGATAATTGTTTGTAACTTTCATATTGAATATTTTGTAATTCAAATACATCATTATCAATCAAAGTAAAGATATGGTTTCTAAATGTAATATATGATTACTTTAAAACAATTATATATATATATTAATACATAATTTTAAAATTAAAAAAATATTTCATAAAACTGAATATTTTAAACTAAACCACACTTTCTTTTACTTATACTACTTAGTAATACTAATAAGAAAATGTTAAGAAAAGTAAAAACTTACCGATTAGATATATGAAATTTTGGGCAGGCTGGCATAACATACATTGACTTTAATATTAAACTACAATGTTGTAAATGTTTAAGAGCAGCTTTACATAGTTCTAATCTAGTATTAGTATCAGAATTATCAAAATCTAAATAAATGAGAAAAAAATATTTTTAATTTTAAATAATATATAATTAAAAGTTGATGAAATATACTTACTAGTTCCTCGAACATGTTTAATAAGACAAGCTATACAATCAATAGCTGCGTTTGAGAAAGCTAATGTATCATCCGTGTTAAGAAAGACTCTGAATACCTCTAATAATGATGACAAATGACTACTATTAACTACTTTTAGTGCACCAAACAAAGGTCTCCAACCTGATCTAATATCTGAACGATTAGCTTCAACAAATTCACACAAACAACTGACAATCTTTAACAAATAAAATATTTGTTAGTTATAAAACAAATTTATAATACAAAAAACTAAAATAATTGTACTTGATCTTGAATTTCTATATCACATAATTCTAAACATAAAAGATTTTCAAACGACTTGAATAGTGATTCATTAATATGAAAATGTGAAAGTTCAGGTTGATCATTAAGAAAAGCTAAAACTGCATCATGAATCGAAGCAATAGCTTGTTTAGACAATATCAGATCTTTCTGGCATGCAACCTATAACACAATTTATAAATAAAACCATAAAAAGATAACGAATAAGTACTTACTTCCATTAAACATGGTAAAACAATTGACCATATTTTAATCATATGAAATAATGGACGACCACTTTTTATACATCGTAACATAAGACGAGATAATCGTGTTAAAAGAGTTGCATTTTTTATGCTGTTATTGTATTTAGTTTTCTTTTGATCAGGTAATTTAAACAATTCGTGGCGAATAGTTTGACATAAACTACGTACAAACTCTGTTAATGCTCTTAGATTTAACTTTAAAGCTGAATCCTCAAATAATCTATATTTTATAATTTAACTGATTAAAATAAAATAATTTAAATTTTAATAGAGATTATGAATTAAGATATATTATACCGATCAACATATTGAGATAATATGCACACAACTTGAGCAGCATATTCTTGATTTAAGACTCCATTGTTTTCAATATCTGCTCTACTTTTATTTACTAGAGTTGATATAGTTTCTGTTAAATTATTAGGAGAGGTTGGTGACGATAAAAAACTGTAGACATCCATGCTAAAAATTAAAAAGAACTACATTTTGAATAATTTAATAAAAATAATAAATTTTATAAAATTATCAATTAATTAATTTCAATTTATAGTATATAACAGCAATCGACAAAAATATTTATATAAAAGAAGAGAATAGAGAGTTTATAATTTAATTTTTAGGGAAATGAAATTTATAATTTTTAAAATATCAAATTTTTTTTAAATATAATATAAAATTGTCTGAAGTAGTGTATAATTTTAATTACTATATATTCATATTTACTACTTTATATTTATTTATATTATATATAATACATTTAATATTTTAAAAAGTTTCAATGTTGTATTAGTTTTGTCTAAAATAAAATATGAAAAAATGTATTTAATATTGTCAATTTATTATGTTTAATTCTATACATTTTAAAATAAATACAAATTATTTATAGTATTAAAATGTTGTGTCAACTAATATTTTGTTTTATTATTAATTTTATAGCTAAACAGCTTTTGTTACCAAACTTCTTCATCACTGTCTATGGGTGAACCAAAACTTTTATTAAAATTTTCAGTATTTAATAATTTAGGTTTAATCAAATTTAAGGCAGTAACTGTCGAACTTGTTCGTCGAAAAAATACTTCTTCTAAATATCCAACATATAAAGCACAACTGTCAAATTAAAGTTACAAATAGTTAGTAAATATTTACTTCATAATTATATCAACGGTTTACTTAAAAATATGTGGCCAACATTCTTGACCATGACATCCAAATTCTAAGCCTCGTGAAAGCATCACATCCATACTTAAAACATGAGAAGTAATTAATTTTGGTTGTTTTTTCATTATACCAGAAAACCAATTAAGGTCATCTTTCTGAGCACAAGAAGCTTTCACAAGTAAAGAAAATATACCTTCACAACGATTATGCATTCCTAATATAGTTAAAAGATAAGTGTTTAAAATGAATAACAATTGATCACTAATATTTATTAAAATATTTTAATTTAAAACATACCTAAGATATTTGCAAGAGTAGCTGCTTTTTGTAAGGCATCTAAACTATGTTGTACAGAAATTTGACGAATAGAATCTTTATTTAGTTCATTTCGTAATAGTTTTTTAACTTGTGCATTTTTTGAATCATTGGATGAATCACATTGAAGAGGAACAGCTAAAACATTCATCATTGTATCCCAGCAACACGTAACAATTCTTCTACTTAATTTTATACCTGACGAAAACACATTACTTGCTTATAGTTATAATATGTTTTTAATATTATTTTTAACTTAAATATTAGAAAATATATTATAAATTAATTAAAAAATATATTAATTAAAATCTTACCAGCTTCAATATCGGGACTTGTTTCTAATCGACATATTGTTCTTTCTAGACGAAGACAATCTGATAACAACCAATTAACTTTATTCTCAGAATCATAACCATCAATATCTAAATAATATTACACCAACATTTTAATGTCATTAATACAAATTAATCTAAACATTAATTTTAAATGTCAAACAAAAAGTTGTATTTTAGTATTTTAATTTACATTAACTAAAATTAAATGCAAAATATAATTATGGTTAATAATTTCAGATTTTATCATAGTGCTGTCAAAAACCAAAAACAAAACAATGTGATTTAGAAACTGGGTTATATTTAAAACCTCTACAAAATAATTTGAAAATTGATAATTTTATAAACCATAAATGATAAATTATTGGATACGACGATAAAATGAATTACAATAAGTTGCAGAAACTTATTTTATAATTGTAAAAATAAACTACAAAACGCGAAAATAATAAATTAAATCTTTAAAATAATTTTGTATAACTGTATAAGTTGTTATAATAAACGTAAATAATAACAATTTAATATAGAAAATTAAAATATCCCAAATAATTTTATTCTATTGAAAATACAAATTTATGAAATATTTTATTAATATTTTTAGAAAAAATTAAATTTTTAAAATATGAATTACATCATTATCATTTACACTTTGCATATATTATGCACATTATATTGCACTATATATAATCATTTACGAATAAGATACACAAAAAATATATTTCAGACAAAATAATAATAAAGCATTTTTTTCTTGATAAACACATTAATTTATCTATTATATCTTTATTGCGAAACATTTTAAAATCAAAATTCAGTAGAAATAGACAAATATTTTTAAAAATATCAATTAATTTATTATTAATAAAATATGTTATAGTTAAAATATTATAGATATTAATAATTAATTACTCCTAAATGGTATAAACATTTCCTGTTTGAAATTATTTTGTATTAATTATTTATATTTTGGGATTTCAAGTATTAAACATTTTAAATGTAAAATAAAATCAACAAATTTCTTAGAAAATATTTAAGAAAAAATTGATTTAAAAATATTAAATATAATATATAAAAGTTATTAAAAAAAATATAAAAATATAAGTCCAAATGATGCAATAAGTAAAAAATTAATAAATTAAAAGAAACCATTCCAAAATATGCTAAAATTACAAATGCTTATCACATCAAGCTTAATACCAAATCCTATATAAACCTGTTAACAAATCTATTAATGCCAAATGACCAGTGGCTTGAGTCTTGTAACCGGATAATACTAAAATGTTAGTAATAAGTATACGTTGATAGAGTTCAGCTAACCAACTGGTAGACACATACATCAACATGCCACTGCTATATATTTCTTCAACAAATTGATCCTGTAGAATAACCCACCCAATGAAGATTCCATAATATAGAATATTTTAAAATTAAATTATTCCAACTAAAATGACATTTTACATAGCTTATCTATATTATATATTATATTAATCGTATAATTTATCTTTATTGAAAATGTGAAGAAATTAATTTGAAAAATAATATTCATCACATAAGTAAAATAAAAATCTATAGACGTAAATATAAAACAATAATATTAACAATTATCAAATTTTAGTTTTAATAATATAGTAAATATTTATAACTCACTTCAGACATAATTGGTAATGCAGAAGAATTTTCATAATAATTTTGATGAATTAATTTTAAATTAAGATATAGTGACATGTATGTTGCTATATAAACACCATCTGCATTTATTATTATTGAACCATATTTTTTGCTGTCTTTTCGGAAAATTTCTAAAATAAAAATAAGAAATTAGAAAGGTATATAAAATATTAAAAATATATTTCAAATATTTTTCGTCTGTATAAAATATAATTTTCATAAAACAATTTTGAAGGTGAAATCAAAATAATTAACATCATCACTATAAACAGACATACTTAATATAGTCAATAAAAATGTGTCATACTAATTTTGTCTTTAGATAACATGTATTACCAATATCAATTTAAAAAATACTTAATATTAAATGTTCTATTATTTTTTATATAGTGATAATTTGGATATAAACCATGTACAAAGATTAGTTTTATTTTATAATATTAATTATTTTATTATTATGTATATAACAACTATTAAACTATTATAATTAAAAAATACAACCTTCGCAATAATTTGAAGAAAATCTTTGAATTTCTTCATCTACTTGAATTGTACTTCGAAGTGGTAACAATGTTGGCAAAAAACTAACCAGAGTCTGAACAAAATTATTAGCATTTTTTTTTTCTAAATCCAATAATTCTACAGATTCCTAATGATATAAAAAATATATATAATTAATTAATTATTAAAATTATATTAAAACATTAAAAAAGTAAAATATAATATAAACATTTTATTTTAAGTAACCATTTACATAAATTTTAACTATTAATAGATATTAGTGTTTTCTATATGTTATGGTCATTAGTTTGTGGAAATGGAAAATCATTAAATTTAGTTTAAAATGTAATAATGATAAATATTAAATCAAGTTTGGTATCATAAAAAAAAATATCAGAAAATATTGTATTGATTTAGACATAATTTTGTATTATATTGTGTATAATTTACAAATTACCTATTTAAGATTAAGAGACATTTTATTTTCATTATACTTTTATACAAAAAAATAAACAGATTATGTGCTAAATAATCATATTTGTTTGATACATTTTGTAAAAATTATATATAAAACTTACTGAAGTAACTTGAATAACATTAAGTATGTTGAACTTTTTTGTTATTAATTCTAAACAAAATGCTTCTTCTTTCAAATTTTTTTCAACTTCTGCTTCCATTTCATCAATCTGAAATGAAAATTACAAAAAATATTGTTTTTCAAGATAGGTTGATCTATAAAATTTCCAACTGAATCTCAGGTGTTCTAAATTAACGATTATTATAAAACTAAAACAATTTGTGATTTTATTGATAATATATAGTATTTTTATATCAAATTAGTATCATTACACAAGGACTGAGAAGTTATGTATAGAAAATACTTATATCACAAATAGCAAATTATACAACAAAGAAATTTGTAAAAAATAACTGTTTACTGGATATACAAAATTGTTTTTTAAAGTGCATGTAGAATATGCTTTTTATAGTTGGAAGTATTTAGATATTAGAAAATTAATATTTGTGTGGTGAAAATTGTTTTATGATTTAGGTAATTTTATTTGTAACAATTCTTTATTTTTTCAACTGATTGAAATTGTAGTAATTCATTATGTAAAGTAAAGACACATTAAAAACTAATATGCAATATATTTTATAATAATAATAATGAATCGTGAATATTATGGATTACAACAATGTCTAGCGAGTGGTATATTTAATCTAGGGCCAGCAGACATTCAAGTTATGTTTAAATTGTGGAGGGGCAACAGTATGTCTATATATTTTCAAAATAAAATTCAAAACGTTAAATTACCTGTGGGTCATTTTGATAACCTCCTTCAGGACCTTCTGTATTACCACTACTACTACTACTAGTACTATTGATACGACTCCTGTTTTTGATAGAGGATTCTGGGGAAGATAATTGTTCTCTATATATATTTGGTAACCGCATCATTGATTCATAAGTTAAAGGTCCTGTATAATCACAACTGGCTAAGGATGGGAATTTTTCATTTATCTTGTCAGTGTAAACATCATTGATTTCTTTTCCCGTAGATAGTTCAAGAAGTGTTGAGAGTAAAGAAAGTATACAAGAAACACTAATAGCAACTATTTCCCAATCTGTACATTTGGAACATTCTTCAATAGAATCCATAACTCTAAAATATAAAAATAATATCAACAAAAATATAAACATAAAGTACTGTATTTATTAAATGCTAACAAACGAGTTAATGCCATATCACTCTGTTGACACATCTTATCATCTTCAACAAGTAATGGTCCCGCAAAATCAACAATTCTATTCGGACTACTTAATAACTAAAAATTAAATAAAAATATATTATTGACTATAATATATTTAAAACGTTTTAAAGTATTTATTGTTAATGTATTACAGTTAATAAATATTAATATTTATGTTTAGAAGTGTTAAATTTTTAGTTAATAACTTATATAGATATATTATTACAAATATAAAATGTTATTAAATTATGTCATAAATATAAATAAAAATAATTGAAATTAAAATTTGGTAGTTGAAAATAATTAAAAAGATTATTTTAACATAATAATAATAATATTTAATTAATAACAAAACTTAACAGATTATAAAATATTTGTTACATTAAAATTTAAGTGCAAATTTTAAAACTTAGCTTTTAATAAGAAATAAATTTCAGTATTTTTATATATTATATAAAACTTTATTTCTTTCAAGTAGTATGAGTAAACTACATATTTAAAAAATGAAAAATATTTAGGATTTTTAATTTCAGTAAGTACACAAAATCATTCAATAATACTTAACTATGAATTTATATAAATATAAAGAACAGTTTATTTCCTAATTAAATCAATATATCTACCTCTTTTAAAGCTTTTAAAGCGTCTATTCTATAAATAGGTAGTGGATATAAAAGCATTCTATGAAAAATGGACTCCAAAACAGGTCTAAGAGAACTTACACATCCAACCAATCTTACTAATTGATTTCCAATACTAAAATTAAAATTAAGATATATATTTTATATTAGTAGTGTTAATAATTAGTATTATAAAAAGTAAAATAAAATATTTATTATTATTACCTGTATATTATTTTAGATTGATGACTATTAAAACTAGGTGCACTTCCTAGAACACCTGATCCTCTACCCAATTTAGTTACATTGTTATCATCTCGCGAGACAATTTTTTTATCAACTCGAGGAGACCCTAAAAAGGCAATAATAGCTGGACACAGTCGTTGCCATAAAAACATAGTGAAGTGACGATTTTCATGTACTTTTTGGGGTAAGCTAGCAACAAGAGTATGAAGACATTCAAGGTAAAAAACAACAGCTTTACTGCAACGATCTCCACTATTAACATATTTATAAATTAAACTAATGATATTTAGATTTTAATAACAAATAATTATACAATTAATCATGTTGATAATAGATTAAATTACTTTTGAGTCTCATCTATTTTACTGACAATAAACTGCATAATCGGTAATGTTTCATTAAAACATAATACTCCACCAGCACCATTGTCTTTCATTTTATTTACTTCTTCACATTCTTCATCTACAAATAAAATAAATATTGTTTTTTTATCTTCTTCTAAATTAAAGTATATAATAAACTAAGTCAATAAACCATTTTATTGTCCTAGTACCTATATATTAATATAGATTATAAGGTTTCTAACCTGAAAAACAGAATTTTTAGAAAGGGTTTAATTAAAAGCAATTTCAAAATTAAAATAAAAGTAGTTTTATAAACATAGTAAATTTAATTACTTCACACCCAATATTAGAAAAAAAGGAAAATAGATTACTTAAAATAATTTTTAATAAGAGGGATAAAACATAACACTTTTTCAAATCTAAAAAAGAGGCCTAAAGTAAAAAGATTGAGAACCTTTGATTTAGATTATTTATTTTAGATTTAAAATTTTATTTGTTTTTCTAATTTTAATTATTCGTTGTCTGATGAAAATAAAATACTAATTTTTTACCAAGAAAATTGCAAAAATATCTTAATGTCTGACTAACAGCAGCTTGTGCAGCAGATTGAATGCTTTGATTTCCATTTTCATATACTTCACATGATAATGTAAGTATCTGTATTATTATACGACCATTCATTGTCCAATATGATGAACACGCAACATTTAAAAACACCTGTAAATGAATTTTAAATGAATCTTCGTTATAAATAAAAAGAATAATTTTACCTTTAACAT
Source organism: Geopemphigus sp. TES_GeoC_2020 (assembly GCA_025469175.1). Lineage (NCBI taxonomy): Eukaryota > Metazoa > Arthropoda > Insecta > Hemiptera > Aphididae > Geopemphigus > Geopemphigus sp. TES_GeoC_2020. Next base: position 3,184 of record JAIPRN010002719.1, on the reverse strand, counting down.
ATCTATTTGGGTATCATCAGATTGTGTTAAAATGGAACTAATTGTATGTAAGATCTGTGATGGCAACCATAATGAATCATCTTCTGGTTCAAAATTTGATTGAAATCGATCATCTCTCAGAATTTTCTATAAATATTTATTAATTACCGTGATTTAATAAATCGGTACCATATTTTAAAATAATTTTCTTACATTCAATCCACACAAAGCATGAGTTACTAATTTGCTTTTTTTTGATTCAAAGGCTTGTTTAAACACATTTAAACATTTTGCTCTCAATTCATGAGCTGGATCACGCAATGTTCCTTGTTGTTTTTCTAAAAATACTGAAAAATAAAATATATTTACAATTTACAAATGCATATTCTTTAAATATTAGCAAAAAGTCAGTGTAATTTAATGAACGCATCAAAAGAGTATCATAAATTAATTTAATTTTAAAATTAACATTAAGTACTACCATATGCTTCAGTTGCTAACTGACTCAGATTATTAAATTTTACATTTGCAGCGTCTTTTGATATCTGAATGAGTAGATCTTCCATGTCGATTTGATTATATTTTTAAATTGTACGAATTATAATAACTTTACATCATAAATGTATGCAAGTTATGAACTTCATATTATACAGTATTGCGAAAAAACCTAAGTTAACGTAACAGCTGTACTAGATATATAAATGGTCCAGAATTTCGAAATGTGTCGCCTTTTCATACAATACATTTGGTAGTATGAATGTTTCGAATTCAAAATCGACCTCTAAAATATTTTTTATTATGAATAAGAATTAAGTATTAGTATAACAAACTCAACACGTGACACATCTTTTCGAATAATTTCTTGTGAATGCCTTGGATATTGATATGAACAATTTCCATTTTCTGATATCAGAAGTTATAATGTACAATATCTATTGGCGTTATCAGTATGCGATATACGAAAATGTGGTGTTGGCTAATAACGTTTGCCGGTCGATGTGGCTAATAAGAAGTTGATTTTCGTTTTGTAAGTATGCATATTTATCCATTTATGTATATTTAAATATTTATTTCTATTATAAATAGTGGTTTTTTTACGTTTGAATATTTTCAATATTAACTAATGTGATCATGGTCGTAAAAATATGTCTTATATTTACCCCTTTTTTAAAACGACGAATAAGAATTAGGCTTTGTTTAATCATCACTATTCCAATTAAATATGTATATTAAATGTCTATGATCACAACATTGAATATTGATACAACATAATATTTATATATATATTACAAAAAACTCGTTCCTATCATTAAAATTTTCAGTAACAGCTACATTGTAGTTGGGACATACTTGCCCAATTTCTAATGTTATTAAACCTATTCATTAACTCAGATTATAAATATGCAATTTGATTAATTGTTAATATTAGTTATGAAAATTATTTATATTTTTTTTAAAAAGAAACTATTGATGAAGATGAAGTAGATAGATATCCATAATAACAATGTTATATTGTTAAAGATAGTTTTGAATTGTTTAAATTATCACAAGGTGATATATATTTTAGTAGTCGAGAATTTAGTATACTTTCAAAATTGGATTTCCTATTTTATCATATACCTACTGTTATGATATGGACGTATGTATATTAATAAAGGATTGCTCATATACTATTTTGAAAGTTTGCATTGTGTTACAGTTTTATCCAAAGTATGTTTGTTATTTCACAATTTTTTAGCCAATTTCTGAGGTTTATCTGTTCTTGATTTTTGCTTGTAATAATGTTACATTTATATATATAGTCATATTTATACATTATATTCCTATAGGCTTGTTTAAATATCAATTCTGTACCTCTTAATGTTTACACATCAAAATGACTATGTACAAGTAATCAATTTCGAAAACTTCAAAATTTAAACAAATATAACAACAAATTTTCTAATTTGTTTAAATTTTGTTAAAATATTATGTAATTTGGATTTTTAAAATTACACGAATTGTCCGTATCCAAAATAAAAATTTCAAATATTTTACTTTTTTTTTTAATATATTTAAGGAAATTAATGGACATTTGAAAAATATGTCGAATACATTGCTATAATATATAATAGGGTCTTTTGAGTACTACTACATAAAAAAAGTATTCACAAATACAATTTAAAAAAAAATGTCACTAGTATCTAAAACATGAAAATATCAATGTTAATTTCTAAACTCAATCTATAATTTAATATTTTTAAATTTTTATCATATTTGTATTTTACGATTTGAATGTGGAAGTTTCAATATTTTTTAAATATTATTTTATAAATAAATAAGTTAAATCAAATTTGATTTTATAAATGTTGGGTATATGATTTTTGAATAGTTAACAAAAATTTAATATGTTCATATCTAATATTTGTGTTTCATTTATTTCTTGTTTAAGGAGTTTTTCAACTTTTATAATATGTGGTGGATTTCTATTAAAGGTTATAATTTTAATATTTTAATATTATTATGTCACCTATTTCTCTATGCATAGATCTAATCACTAATTAATATATTTTAACTAAGTCATGTAGAGTGAAATTTTTATGTGTGTAAATATAAATATATTAACATGGGGGCTTTTTGAAGGTATGTATCTATCAATGCAAGTAATTTTTATTTTTTAAGTTAACTACATGAATTTATTTTGTTTTTGTTATGTATTTAATTTATTATTTTAATAACAAGATCCTCACTTGAAAAACACTCATTGTTTATTCATTAAATGTTAATTGGACAGAAACTCATAGACTGATGTATATATATGTATCGTTTTTTGACAAAGGTGCCAACTGTAAACTGTGTAATAATGAAAGAAAGCACGCGTAATACAAATACATAGTTTTCAGAATCCATATTACATTATTAAGTCAATTAGCAGACATATTTTGGAAATATAATATCTATTTATAATTAAATATTACAAATCGCATATTAAATATTGTATATTACATTATATGTGTGAGAGCGACAACAACTCACCATTTTTTCTATCTTAAATAACTACACATTTGTTTAACTTTTTATTAGATCACATATATATTGGCATATTAACTAATAACTAATATATAATAATCATTAATAGTAAACAAGCATTTGTGTTAACATTTAAGTTTAGATTTTTAATCACTTAAATTAATTGAATTATATATATATATATATATATATATAT
>JAIPRN010002718.1:0-27440 GCA_025469175.1 Geopemphigus sp. TES_GeoC_2020 | reverse complement strand
CCGCGGTTGTGCTCTAAACATAATATCAATTTATCGTTCAATAATTTTTAAATCGTAATTATAGTTATAACGACTTTAATTTTATTCGAAAATAGGGTGGCGTGTTTACCAGTTATCGGACGAACGTCACGAATATATGATTAAGCTCGACGATTACAATTGTCTTTATAAATATTATTGTACGTCTAGACGTACACTAATAACTAGTAACGTACACCTACACTAGTGTCGCGAGTAAACACGATATCCTTAACCTAAACTTATATAGAAGTTGCGTATAGAATTAAAATTATATTTAATAAGTTCGTATTTATTTTTTAAATTGTAATATACAATCTATACAAAAAGCGTAATAAGCGTATAAAGAAAAAATACAGACGTGTAATATCATGATTGAGGAAGTCACCCATAAGTGACGCTTTATAAAATTTATTATTGAAATCAAAATTTGAATTTTCACAAATATAACATGTATCATTATGAAAATTGCGTATTAAGTGTATGGTTTTTAATTTCGACAATATTGTATTTATTTAACGAAATTAACATTTCATTATATTTTACCATTAAAAATGTATTATTTTTGAAGTAATAATTTCGAATATTTTTTAAGTGTATTATACGATTTTATAATATAAAATGTAAATTACTTTACGGAACTGAACATAATTAACGAGTAGTTATGTCTAAAAATATTAAATCGAAGACGCACAAAAATAGTTTTATGTTTACAGAACTGGAGCGTTAAAATTCACACTAATCCGAATAAAATACACGGATAACAATATTAATTGTTGTTTCTTTTTTAAATATGTTTTTAAGTTAATGTAATAGTTATAATAGTGTATTGATATTGTTTACAATAAATATAATAAATCGATTCGTTGATTGTGATGTTGTTCTAACTTTCGTTATTCCGTTTTTAATTTTATCTATATAAATAACATAATTACCATGTTGGGATAATATTTAAAATTCAAAATAAGGTTTGAAGTACATTATGTAATAGTATACCTCTTTGTTTTGAAATTCTGACAAATATTTTTCACTTAACAACTGTATAAACACGCGTAAACTATAATCCAAAAATAACATTGCAACTACACAATAGGGTTAAAAAACTTAAGTGTTCCTTATCTTTTATATTCTTATCTTTAACATTATATAAAGACAAATCTGTGACCGGTAAATTGGTATACATCTTTGGCTAAGGGTCTCTTTTATCATTAACTTAAGCTAACAGCTAGCAGACAGGTAGACGGATTATTTGGCATTCGTGTAAGTATTTCAAGGTTAAGATAATTATACAAGATATATATACAAATATAGAGTCTGTAGCGTATTGTAATGTTTTATACTTTTAATACGATAACGGAATTATATTCTTTTGTTTGGTAAATCGAATAAAGTCGACGATATTAATATGTTTGTTTGACGCGTAATTAAAATTTTACTTTACTTACTTAAATATAGAGAAATTTTATCGTTTTTTTTTCGTAATAAAAAAAATTGACTAGGGATTTCAGACGATCAACTAATCACAGACGGCAAAAAAGTTACTGTACACATTTAGGAATAGTATAAGTTGTGGTTATCAAATACATTAACGTTCATAAAATTAGCGTTTATTTTCTAAAGTATAGACGAAATTATGGTTACTTTTGTGGTTTTACTATCGGCTACGTTTATATGTATCGTTACAATGTATATAATAGTTGATATATGTATCACATGACATAACATTGTCGTGATATTTTTATCGGAAATTGACGAACATGTTTGAATGTTTATAGGATTCACTACGACATGATCTAGTACACTGCGATCTACATTTGCAACCTGACGGTGACGTATTCTTCAGTAGCAGTGGCGACGTGCGATATAGTAACTTGAAAGTTCCAGTGCATGGCGGCCGCAGACATTCGATAAGCTCGTTTGTAAACTATTCCAGTAGACGTCCGCTAAGCGACTGTATGACGAAATCTTCACGTGCTAAGCTCTCGTCTTGTGGCGACCCTAAAGGTAATAAATCCGCTACATCGCAAATATTATGCATAAGCTAATAATACACTACGTCTATATTTAATTTCCAATTAAGTGTATAAAAACTGTCGTCTATTCAGATCACAGATAAATTGTTCAGACATAATAGTACACTTTGTTCAAATGCGTAGATTACTAAGTATCGACCTTTAAGTCGATGTTGAATTTTATCTTCATAAACGATAAGGCATAATAATAATTAATTTTCAAAATAACGCTGCTTACGAATATGAATACAACCGAAAATCATCATTTCTTTAAACGTTCAATTTTCCAAATTATTTAACGACTTATGAGTATATTGGGACTGTCAATAAAATACTGACTTAGTGTTGAGAATTCGGTGTAGTTTGAATTTATTTGTTTTATATGGAAATGTTTCGACATATTTTTTCTGAACTCTTCTTCAATTTGTATTATTTATAAATTTTAAAAAGTTTTAACGTTATCTAATAAAAAAATATACTTTGAATCCAATCGATAATCCTCGAAAAACTGCCGCTTACATATATTAAATTAGTTAATGACCTACTCACTCGGTAACTTCGTAAATTAAAAGCAAAATGATTACGCGTGTTTTTAAATATTAATTTAGCAATGCATTTCGTAAACACGCGATATTTTATTACCGCATTTTAATTAAAATATAGAAGAATGTTAAAGTACAATAAAACTACAAAATGAGGTCAAGCTAATTGAGTATAGTATAAACATGGATCATAGCATTTTATTTTTAGAGTTAAAATTTACAAATTATATACTCGTAGGTTGTTTTTGACCAAATAAATCTATATTTTAATTAGTTACCGTTGATTTACTAAGTATAAGATATTCATCGTATATAAATAAAACTAAAACGTCCAATACTGATCGGTAATTGATTAATAACGTAGATTAATATATATATTAATGTAATTGTGGAACAAAAAAAACATTCAATAATAAACATTTTTTTATTGAAATAATATACGCGATTTTTGAATACGCATAAACATTAAGAGTTTAAAACGTTAATACTTATTTTCTCTTATTTTAAACGTATAGCTATTTGAAACAAAATTTTAATATCTAAAACTATATTAGTTATAAACAGATACATCGTGTATTTGTGTATATTTTAGATACCATCGCGTTCATCGATGTTGACTATTGGAATATAACGTTACCCGAATGTCGTATATACTTTCGTAAACCTAATACGACGTTTATTTTTCGGTACGTCGAATTTTCGATTGGAATCGCTAACATTTTCGTAATGACTTGAAGCGTGTAGTTTCTGTGTTGTGTGCACGGTATGCCGGTATATGAACAATTTCGCGTAAAAAGAAAAGGGAAAAACAAATTGACGGTCGGCTTAACAAAACCAGCCGTCTATCGGTCCGAGCGTGCGTGGGTATACCGTACACACCGTGGAAGGGAGTTGTTGCTTAAAATAGTATCGGTCCACCACTTTAACGTAGCACGTGTTCCCGTGGTACGAGTATGCGAGGATGTTTATTTCCGTACCTGCACAGATGGAACTGAAATGTATGCTAAACGATTATATAAATAACGGGAAAAGGGTTGACGACGCGTGTATTGTACGCCGTCGCGTATTTCGAGAAATAATTAATTTTTTTATCGTATACCAACGGCGGCCAGTGCACGGTTGTTTTCCACATGTGCGTCGCCTATCGGTACGCAACATATACGACACAAACGCGCACGTGGTTTTATTTAGGTTTTTTTTCGCATTTTACGGCGTTCGCCTCTAATCATTTTTACCGGGCAATTTGTTCAAATAACATGTTCAATATATATATACAAACGTATATACTAACCTGTATTCTTTGTACATAATACATCAAACGATAAATATCGGCGTTGATTATGTATCCCGTGCTGACTATTACGATACGCGTTTTTCAATTATACTTTTTTGTTCTAAACGAACGGCGAAATATTTTAATCGTAGACAGTTTGAAAATTTATTTAAATGTAAAGAGTAAAGCGGTTCTAAATTAGCGCCGAATATGTAAATCAATCAAGTATTTTAATTTCGTACATTCTGTCCTACATAAAATGTGTTGGTTTTACAACGGGATGGGCTTTATTTGGAGTGTGTAAACGTTTTTGGACACGAACGTTTTTTTGAATTTTCCTATATCGCTTCTATAGTATACAACATAGACTCAACATAAACCGGAAATTAAACAGTAGTCATTACAATTTCGAATATCCCAACGAAGCGTATTATTTGTTCGTTATTACATTTCAATTTTTATAACTAATAGATCGATTTATATTTTATTTCGGCGTCGGCCTTAATATGTAGTTTCTTTTTTACACCGGACGTGAATTCGCTTTCTAAAGAATAATGTAGTCACATCCTTTTAAGTCGTTCTTAACAAGTTTGAAAAGTAATTGAGATAAGCACTGGTGAACATTTCAATTTTGTTTAAAGTCTCGCTTATCTGTGTACAAACGAATAATTTAAATTATAAAATATTTATTTTTATAAATTTGGTGACGATTGACATTTAATAATATTGTACATGTTTTCGTACTTTCGAAATTCAATTTAACCGTTGATTAGGGAAAATTATGGGTTGATATTTAAGGTTTATTTAAAATTTAGTCGTGTTTTCGTTATTTGTTTTGAAATAATTGTGTACATAAAGCGATTGGTAAATATTATAAGACTGGTATTACTACTACTCTAAATAACATGTCGATGTAAATGAAAAATATAAGAATAGTCATTGTTAAATCAATGGATTTTTTGTTATATATCTTTAATGTAAAAGCCGATACATTCTTATTAATTTCAATTACCAATAAAAGTATGGGGAATAATAATATTTTGTATCGAGTTTTATACTCGAATAAAATGGCGTAAGATAAATTGGGAAAGATAGTATAAATTGAATAATAATATTGTTTAATTTTTATTATTTATAATAATCGATAATTTTAATTAATCGTAGAATTGTTCTATAATTATTCATCGTGTTTGTTTATTCGGCATATAATTAATTTAACAATTTTAGACGATTGATAAGAGAATTATTCGGTTCCTTATTGATAAATTACAAATATTTAAAAACGATAGGAGTTTTCTTGGTCAAGTTTAAATTTCAAATAAATTATTCGTAATTTTGTCGTTCAGTTTAATTTAAAATGCGAACAACGCATGTTGCGTATTTAGTTTTAAACTTTAGTTATTTTGTTATTTCCAAAAAAATGTTATTCTTATTTTCTACGATAAACTATTAAGTAGTATTTCATTAGCTGATGTCTTTATTATCCGATATTTTAGTAGCTATAACGCAATATTTTTAACAAAATATTCGGTACGAGGTACTTAAGTACGGAATATTTTTTATAGTTTAAATTACATCATTCCTAACAATTTTTATTTTAGTTTCAACCTGATTTTAATAATGTTTGTTACCGTTTTTGCTATCAAAATAATTCTGTAAGAAACTCGAATAACGTATTTTCTTATCTAACATCTTCGGTGGAGGGTGGTTGCTTGTAGACTGAACATAGGAGTGTTACAATAGTTATCTTAAAAGAGCATATAGATTTTTATATATATTTTCTCTTTTATTGTTAGTTGATAAAATTATATTTGTTAGTTTGGATACTTTTTTCTACTATTTTGTTACATTATGAATAAAATAAAGTTTTCGAATTCGTTCAAATTAAGTGTTTAAAGTACTCTATTCATACGATTATATAATTTAAACGTTATATTTTATTTAAGATTAAATAACAACGTATATATGAATTTTTACTGTCATCTACGTTACTCTTAAATGTATATATATACATATATATATGTGTGTGTGTGTGTGTTTATATTCATTATATATTTCAAAAGCGCTTAAAAGTATCGAGAATTTTCAAATATAGTATAGTTAAATTTATAAGTTTTATTTCTCGAACACGTCCTAACTGCAGCCAATAACGGAAATCTTTAAATTTTCAATATTTTTTCATCAGCACATTCACTAACTGTTAATTAATATAGATAAATATTAATGTCATTTTATACCAAAAACGTAAAAGGTTTCTATAAAATATGTAAAAACACATTTTTAAACATTAATATCGTTATTACATAAATAAGATATATTGTACGCGGGTGTATATGCACGCTATGATTATTGGCTGTAAGGTAAAACATTTTTTAATTTACACAATGACCGCTTTATGTATATATATAAACTACATCACGTTCAACTGTGTACAACGGTTAATTATCAGTGACCCAAGTTGAATATCGATTTTTATCTTTAAAATTAGTTAATTACTATACAATATACATTGGTACGGGTGTATATATATATATGTGTGTGTGTCCTTCAAGAGTGCAAACTATAATAACAATTATTTATATTGACGCGCGACGTGTTCAATAAATACACAAATACATACACACCTATTGATTATATATTTCGAATAGGGTACAACTGAAATAATTTTTGGTTGACATGAATATCAATTTTGATCCCGAACCATATGCTCCCCTCTCGCCTACCGTAATGGACGTAGAAGCGAAACATTTTTTCTTTTTTTACGTCATCCACTCGAAAGGCGCGTAACAACCTAGTATATACTTATTAATGTCACACCGTATGTATATATATATATATATATATACAACCTTACATGTAGAAACTTTTCGTATTATAATTCAGTCGTCAACATACGAGTCGCGCTGCGCATCGCCAATTCGCTACTGATTTTTAAAATCGTATATTTCTTTATGTAGGTATCTGCGATTGGTGTAGACGATTTTGCCGCGGACGGACTAGAATATTAATTTTGTTGTTGTGGGTATGTGCGTCTTTAAATAGGATAGATATATAAACATTGGAAATGTCTCCGATAAAGCAATTATGAAAATACACTTACATCTAGGAGTACGTAATAATAAAATAATTAGTCAATTTAACTTAATGTCAGACACTGCGTATGCGGTGCGTTGATTTGAGCAAACGACTGTATATAAATATATATGTACCGTTGTCCGGTTCTATTGTTGACTTTACTTCCTGTTGTGAATTAAATGTAAGCGCTTATTTTATACACCTCGGGATAAAATCGTATTCCGATAGTTTTCTAAAAGTTCGTCGAAAACGATAGAATTCGTTTTTATTTTATGGACAGCGATGTAGTAATCTAGAGAATACGACGTGTCACGCGATTCTGTAATTTATCATTTTTGAATAAAGCCCGTTCGAATAAATTGAGCTAGAGTATTGAGAACAGTTTTATCAAACGTATAATTACGTATAATAAAAATGTTATTAACATTAATTTCGTACTGAATACTGAATACGTATTAAAAATGTTTATACCGGTGACAGTGATATAGTAAAGTATACACGGAGAGATCACATTTTCAAAATACATAAATCATATAATTATAACTATCGCTTAACATCAGTATTTCACACTTTTAAACATTTCTAAATACAAAAATTAATAAATCTAAATGTCAACCGAGTTTTAAAACGTTGAATATTTTTGTAAACATTATAAATATCACTTTATTTTTACAGTTCCGTTAGAACGACTGGACATTTTTATTTCTGTAAATCATCACGCCAAAGCTATTAATTTTGAGTGCATAAAATAATGTCCATACACACGTATATTTAGGATTTATGTCCAGTCGATAGTTTAAAAATATACGTGAAAACTTCGCGCCCTCGTTAAAGTTATTTTTAAAAAAAAATATTAGGCACTTAAAGCGAAATAAAACGTCACTTTTAATTTTCTATTACGAGTTTTACGACATATCGGATTTTTTTATCGCTGACTATACACGACGGATAAAATACATCACGCTGTAACGCGTGTACGTTTCGAATACGAAAAACACGTTTTTATAATAACATTGTACTCCAACTTTAAAACGAAAACAATAATGACAACGTCGTATTTATATTTTTATATTATTTCGTACGAAATAACGAGAAATTTACTTATAATATTCATTATATTACTTATTTCGTGTATATTACCACGCCGTACACGTGTAGCGCGGCGAAGAACGTAAAACGTTAGGTTTTATTTTCGAAAAATACTCGACCTTAGAAATTGTACGAGCATATTAGGTTAAAACAATGCGCAAATATGATCCCTTTAGCGAATCAATAACGTGTCGCTAGTTGTCACCACGAAGTCGTAATAAAGTGCAGACATATACTAAGAATACCCCATGACCGCTGTAATATCGTTCGGTCGATCTTTGATCGTATAAACTCGTCGGGGTACATATGTAATAACAGCAACTTACGTACATGAAAATCACCGTATCGTACGGGAGGATCATCGGGCAAGAGGCGCGTGAGCGTCGACGGCGAATCGGGACAGATAAGCCGATCGAGCGTAGTGGTGGTGGAATACGTTGCCGACGGGTAGAGGGGTGCGTGCACGCGTCTGCCACCGTACGGTTTTGGGCTACGATTCAAAAACGAATCCGGCGCGCGCGCGCTCACGCAACTGCCAATTACGATATCGTCCGCGGCAGTAGGTAACAACGGGCGCCGGTGTCCGGTAATGTGTTTGTTGGTCGCTACGACGTTGGTATTCGGTAGCGTCTGCGTCCGTCTGCACGTCAAACTCCTTCGCCGGTCCGAATGTGTTTTTTCCAAGTTGTTCTTCATGTGTGACTCGTTATCGTAATCGCCAAGCACCGTTCACGCCGCGACCAGGACGATACGTTCTCGCCACATTATTACAACAGCCCCAGTCGCGCAAATACCACCGACCGGCACGAGTGAGTTCTCAAAACAACGTTTCTTTTTCCGCGCCTGTCTCGGAATTCGGCCGTTACGTGCCGTTTCGTTCAATCGTACGTTTCGTATCCGTGGGAGGGGTGGTTTCAGACGCGTCTTGGTACGATTTAAGATGTATGCTGGGCGCGCTAGTTTAATAACGAAAACGAAATGTACGAATTCGATTTTGAAATTACACTAACGTTATTATTACGATTATGCGACGAAGGTGTTTTCCAATACTAAATAATGTCGTATTCGTAAATTTCTGCACCTAATCACGTAAACACCGATCGTTTACATATAATTATTCGAGTTTTCACGGATCTTACGCGATTACGTTAGACTTTTTAATTAAATAAAATAATACTTACAGCGCTCGTAACATTGCGCATAATGTATATTTAAGGGCGTAAAGCGTTTTGAAGTTCTAAAATTGTATAACGCACCTGATTTTTAGTTTGCACATTATTTATTCACAACTTGTCTTTTTTACATCATGAATCGTCCCTAATTTTTGTTTAGATATAAGTTGTAATCGCACCTGTTTGTTTTATTCGTAAATTTTTTATTAATCCCGTCGTTAAACCTATTAAATATAAATCGTAATACAAATCGATAGTCGAAAAAAAATGTATAATAAATTGAAGTAATTATTATTTTTTTTCCGAGTGCGCCAAGTGTTTCATTATTACTTAGATAATGTTTAACGACCGCCGATGTAATATTATAAATTATAATTAATAATTATAGTTATAATAACCCAACCTTTATAAGAAACGCTACCAAATGTTTATTTAATAAAGAATAAAATTAAAATAGGAACGTATAACGGATTACTTTTATTAATATATATATATATATATATCAACGTATCTAAAAAAAAAGTGATTGTGGTCAGGATTGAGTATTATTGAATTAAAATGTAATACTTGCTTAATTGTGGTTATTTTCTCGTTTAATTTAAAAAAAAACCAAATTTGTATTTGTTTGATTTACACGTATACGGTAGGACGTATATTAATTATTTTTTCCGAAAGAACGTCCGTTCGACGTCCTTTTAATACCGCGGAGTGGAGGGTAATGCTGTTTGGCCGATGAGTATACACCGTTATGAATATTCAAATCGCTTTCGAAAACAAAAGCCGCATCGCTGACGGTCACGTCGTAGGTGCTAAAAACACGTGCCGGACTTTAAAATCGCATTTATCATTTTTCGCGTGCACGTCGATACGTCACAGTGACGAATAACATGCGCACGTTGCCCCGCAATATGGTTCTCGCCTGGCATCGTCACCATATCGCCGTCATATACGCCCGATGTGGCGCCACGTCCTTTTCACGGTGTCACTTACCTTGTACGGTTCATCCACGTGCCTCCCGGCCGCGCAATATTTAATATTACGCGCGCGAGTGCCGAATGCAAATCGCGCGTAATGCCCGTACCACCGGCAATACGCTTAATTAGCCGGGATGAGATAGGGGAGGTACGCGTCTCGCATAAAATATCGTATTATTGTTCGAAACGCAAACAGGAAGGAAATCCTCTTCGTCTTGCGACGGAAACTATATACACACACACACACACACACACACAAAGCGTACGATAATATTATTTTTATAGTAACAGCGAGGGGGCACGGTTCGTATTGATAACGGTCAATAAAATCGGACAACGGTACGCCTAAGTATACACGTATATATATACGTGGTGGGTGTTTACCGATTACGTATAGGGACACGCGTGGAACGAAGAGTGACCGTAAACATGACGCGCGTTTGTTTGTTCATAGGTATGAAATCCGATTGTTTGGATATCGTTATTATCTCGAGCGGGGACAGCGAAGCGGCGATGATGTGGATTAATTTCCTCATCCAATGTTTCCAGCATTTGAACCAAAAGGAAAACAAATCGCAATACAGGTAAATTATCGCGCGTCGACGAATGGGTAGTAGTTTTTTCCGATTTCCGAACGACGGGCACGCGATAATTGTGGAAGCGCCTGGGGTGTGTTCGCGATTATCGGTGGCGTACCCGCGATTAGGTCGGCACCTGTGGCGTGCGTACCTATGTGTACCCAATTTTTTGTTTGTATTTCGTCGGCCGTCGCCTTACCGTTGGGCCCGAATGATTCATAATTTCGTTAACGGAGACCCCCTTATCGGCGTCGGAGACGCGTATAAATGTCAAATCGTTTACAACGATTACAAATAATCGTTTCCTTAGAACAAAACTAACGCAATTGTATAATATGTAGGATATCGTAACGCGTGTTAACGCGTTATCCTCCTTGTAATTAGATAAAAATAAGGACCTATTATATAACGTATACGATTTTCATACGCGCTATCGTAATCGAGTTACTATTTATCGTTCTTAAACGTCTTTTATTATATTACGAAGCGTACGTCGTGGAATTACTTTTCGAAACCTTCCTGAATTCGACGTTTCAAATAACCATAATAGATTCGTATAAAAACCGGTAGTCGTTTCGCGATAATTTAATACGTTATTCGCTAAATCCGTCCATTTCGCGGCGGTCGACTAATAAATAGTACGATGACCGGACACGTTTAACTTTCGTAAACGGGTATTTTTAGAAATGTTAGTCGTGACTAATATTTTTCGCCGAATTTGAGTATGTAGGTGTTCGAAAAGCTGTAATTAAGCACGCGTTCGTAATCTCTTTAAGACGTTGCTCCGCGAATTTTCTGGAATATGTCCAAAGTTTAGATTATTTGCGAACTTTGCAACAGGTAGTTTTTTTCTATTACTCATCGATTATTACGATTACTCATTCTATTACTCGTCGTTTCGCCGATTATTATTATTATTTTTAATAGATTTCAACGACGACGTATAAGATATATTACGCGTGTAATATACGATTTAATCTAGATGTTTTGACAAATGTATTTATAGTGGAAACTAAGAAATGATATACGACTTAATACGAGCGTTATTTTAACGATAAAAAATGATTTATCCAACGAATATAATATTTAAATTCATTTTCGTTCAAACCGTTAAACATAATGTATCGACTAACCAAGTACAATAAGATTATAAGAATAAGATCGATTTTAACGAAAACAATAATGTTTGTTCGTATAAGCGAGAGAGAATTGTAGATTACTATTGAATTGTCGACAATTGTATTTGAGAAAAGTCGATCTCGATACGTAACGATACGTTTTTGAAATACGCGTTACCTTTAAAAACGATTCGAAACCCCCGATTGATTCGTAAATTCATTCTAGGATTCAACGAGTAAGATTAGAAGACGTGTTATCTGACGCAATGTCGGCACCACGTCAAGAACGGTGCAGTCAAGCTCGGCTACAGATTGTATTGGTCTGTCCAATGTTCTTGGAACGGGTGCTCTCACATTCCGGTCGGTCTGATTCGTTAAGCGCGTTACTACAAACCAATCGTATGCTAGCTTTGTTGGTTGGTGTCACTGAAGCTGACATAACTGTTCAGCACAAGACTGGTGAGTAGTGTGCCGGAAATAATTGACTACGTATAATTCCACGAGACTATTGACCGGCGAATATTTATCGAGATTTTGTACGTTTACAATATTACGAGCTGATTTCGCGATACCATATAATTACAGTATTGGTAGACTACGATAAATGGAGAAAAATGGCCGTAAAGGATCAAGATCGAGAATCTGTTGGAGATTTTTACGGAGTGTCAATGGACATTCTTAGCAAATCAATACACATACAACAAGCAATAAGTGTGCCCGAGGAAAATACGAAATTCTCCATTACTCCGAAAAAGATAAAAGTAGTGAGTAGGACGAGAATGCTGAACCGATTACGAAAAGGGAAAACATTATAATCGTCGTTTTATATTTTAGGGTCAAAACAAAGTTATCGTTTTATTGTCCGAACCATTGACGTCGGAAGACAATATCGTCATTACTGTGGACAAAAACGGACATAAAATAGAAGTGACGAATGTGACAAGAAGGAATCCGTATACGTTACAATTTAAAATGCCACGTTAGTGTATTATTATCGTTTACGACGAATTTTCATTTTTCAAAAAATAACCGTAACCGTCTCGATTTATTATCGTAGTGAGTTGTTTGCAAGTATCCGTATTGGTGAATATAATCGTCGAGAAAAACGGCCAAACGTTAGGTCAACGTTCGGTTAAGTGCGAGAGCCGCATGCGAGAATTGGATCAATTGTTACGCTCGTTGGACAATCCGTTAAATTTCTTATGTCAAGTAAGACGTTCCGTTTTCACATACATATATGTCCCTCGGCTCGTAAGAAATCGAATTACGCGTTTTTTCTACATAGACGTTTGGCTTGAATCCCGCGGATCGAGAACAATTAGACTTATTTTTGGTCACAGCTTACGTGAAGAACGTTCCCCCTAATTTCCACCTTCTCCAGCCAGCCGGTTCGAGATACCAGTACTGTAAGTCCACGAAAACCGCGAACGTCGCTCGTTAATAATATTTAATAATAACCGCCCGGAAACGGCGCGTTCGTTTTGTTTTTTGTGTCGTCGAAATAGGCCACGAGGAATATCCAACGATGCTTCACTTCGCCGCGAAATTCGGCCTGGAAAAATTGTTGTGGCATTTGTTGGAGAGCCCGGGCGGCGAACAGGCTTGTCAGCTGCGGAACGCGTCGCAAATGACGCCGGCGGACGTGGCCGAAGCGTCCAATCACCAGAAGCTCGCGCAGGCGTTGAAAGGATACATGCAAATGACTGAACTTACCAGCATGTACAGCATACTCAAAGGCATATCGGACGGACATCAGCCAAAAGAAGACCCGGACGGCAACTACCTGTTGCCCCGGCCGTTGAACGACAGTTACTTGGTGCCGCCGGCGCCGAGGCCCGTCGAACCGCCGACCGACTTGCACTGTTACACGAACGTTGGGTCGCCGCTAACCACGAACGCCACCATGTTCAACTATCAAATACCGCCGCCGCCGCAGTCGATTTTCGCGACCAACTATCAAGTGCCCACCAACGGTAGGCCGTACAGTCCAGCCGGTGCTTGTTCGTCCACACCGCCGATGCCTTCATCGCCTGTCGACACCGTGTCGCCATGCGGCTACTTGGAAATGAGTTCTAGTAAGTTCCATAATAATCGATAGATTATTGTTACGCACGCTGTAAACCGAATATTTTAATATCATAACGATTCTAAATTCTTCGTTCGTAACGACGACTGCGACTAATTTATCGTCACCGTTAACCGCGCGCAGGTTTAGGATCCGCTAATTATTTGCGAGGAAATCTGTCGCTCGCTGATTCCGTCAACAACAAAACGGGCAACAGATCCAACGATTTCTCGCTTCACGGTTCTCGTGGTACGTAATCCGTGTATAATCGTAATAATAATAATAATTCGCCGTAATTATTATCGAACGTGTTTCGCTAGTAGGTAGCAATCAAACATTGTCTACGCCCCAAGACGAGCTATTAGAAATCATACACGATTTCAAAAACAACGTTTTAACCATTAACGAGGTGGAAAACTTGGTGGAAACGTGGAAAAACCGACACGACGTGCAACAGTCGTTCAAGGAAAAACAAGTGAGTGGTCGAAATTCGCGTAAACGTACGATCATAATGATCGGTAAATTGACGACGGCGACTTTTTGAACGATAACAGGAGCAATTAAACCAAATGAGAGTCGAATACGATCGAATCCAACAGAATATGAAAGATCAATTAAAACGGCCAACTCCGTTCGAACGCATTAAAAAGTTCTTCGGGAAAAACAAATCGAAACGTAAGCCATTTATTCGCAATATTTATGTATAAGGCACGAAACGCGTGTACGATTGCGTACACATACACAGGTGTTAAATACGCGCGTATATTATTGTTACATACTCTCGATGCATTTACAGAGTCAGAAATTGCTCACGAAAATTTAACGAAAAGGACCGGCTCGGAACATCAGTCTAAGAGACCGTCGAGTAGTCTAAGCCTACAAAGCTCTAGCAGTAAGTAATACGCGGCGATCGGGCGTATTTCGTTAAAATATTTACGTTTTTGTTTAACGTGTTCCCGTACTTAGGTTCTACGTCTTGTGGACGGTCCAGTACTGTAAGCATAAGCAGTGCGAATGACAATAGTACGATTCAACAAGACCACCTGGACGACGGAAAGGTAATTTAAAACTAAAACGTATTAGGGCGTTTAATAAATATTTCGATAATTGTTTGTTGTAATGGTAATACGAGTCGCGATAATGAAATATCAAATTTTTTTTAGCGTTTATGAATTTTATGTCGTTTATTTATCGAGATTTCCGCGTGGAAATTAAATCCGAATAATCACGAAATCGAATGGATAAATCGTAGTATATTATAAAAGAGAAATATAACGCCGACTAAAATTAACGATCGTTCGAAGATACGTATAAAGCAATATAGGGAAACGAGTAGTGTGTGAGTGTTGTAAGCTTAAGGAATGGGTGATTTATGGAGTGTTCAAACCCCTCCGTTGTGTGACAAGCGATGGAAAAAATTTAACACTTTTCGCCAAATAAAACGTACAGATTTTTAAAACGTCAATAACCCACAGTTATGAAAAACGAGCTTTTCTCTACCAATTGTTACAAAATATTATAAATCCAGAGGCAAATTTATATTGGTGTCAAGCAGGCCTTAAATTTTCTCTTGTGTCAGCTCAGATACAAATAATCGCTCGAGATTATTAAAAACGCGACGAATTTTTATTTGTATAGACGTATACATTGATTTAATTACATAATGGCGTTCCGTTCAAGACGAAAATCTGTATAAGTTTTCTCGGTGATTTTTCGACGTCGCGCCATATTTCCGAAATTCTTATTCCTTCCTTCTTTAAAAAAAATTGTGTCGACAAGTCGTCAAATTTTCGAACCACTGCCATTCATTCGTAATAAATATATGTAGCGCGCGTCGCGAACGCCCGAATAAATCTCGATTTTTGTTCGTAAATCGTTTCAGCCGTTGAAATCGTCGTATTCGTACTTCGACCAGCCGCATTCGTTCTCCACGTTCTTCCAGAGTGGCAAATCTGCCGACATCGCCGGCCACGATTACGGGAACGTCGCGTACTCGCCGCTGGGTTCCACCGCCGCCGAGACCATCATGGAGGAGATTGAAACGCCGTGCAAAAACGTGTCGCGAGCGCTCGGGGCGTCGGCCGTAAGGTGCGCGACCGGGATCGCATGTTCGTTGGCTACTTCTCCAACGGCCGCAGCGCCAGATGACGACAAAGACGGCGGCGGCGGCGACGACGACGACGACGACGACGACGACAACGACGAGACGGTGGCGAAGAAATTGGACGAACATTTCGACGACGACGTCGAAAACAGAGTGCAACGGCTGTTGGACAATGCGTCGGATTACACGAACGTCGCCGTCTTGGATCCCCGCAACTGTACACCCGTGCAAATATGAACGCAACTGCGCCGTCGGTGAAAACGTCCTCCGATTCGTTTTCTCCACGAAATCCGCCGTCCGTGGTTCGGTTTCGCGTACACCAAAGTCCGCTAGTGTACACGCGCGTACGTTACGCGCGCGCAAGTTTTTATCGTATACATGAAAGTAACGTACACTCGATTGTTTCATAATCGCGACGGGTCGATTAATTTTTGTATGCGAAACCCTACCGAAAGGGCGACGTTGTAAAATATTTTTACGCGTTGGTCGAAAAAAACGACGTTTTTTTTTATTTGATTTATACCGTTGTTAATGTTTATTCCGTATTTGTACTACTTCGAAATAAACTTTTTTCGCAAAAAATCAACACCTTCTTTACGGCCCGTCGTTTCGGTTTCGTTAGCCACACGCTAACGGGGCTTGACTCCACTTCCTCGTAACCCCCAGTAGAGGCGTCGCTCGACACTTGCACACTCCGATTCCAACACCCCAGGAAATTGGGTCGGGTTTTTTTCGGTCGTAACGCCAAAAATGTCAGAGAAATCAATTTGGTTTTCCGGGCATTCGGATCGGACGGCATTTTCGCGATCGTGGATGGGGATTTCGTATTCTCCCCGTGGGAGAAACCCGGAATACTTTTCAACGAGGAGGAGGAATACCTAGAGGTATCCGCCCCCTTTCCGTCAAGCGATTACGCCGGGTCTATGGCCGGTGTAAACGTAATGTCAAATCGTGTGAGAAGTCCGAAACCAAACGTAAGCATGCGCATTTTTGACACGCGCGAATAGTAGAGGTTGAATCGGAAACAGCGAGAGTTGTCACGGAAATGAAGGTAAAAGAGGTGGATTGGAGACGGATTGTAGAGCGATATGGACGGTGCGAGTGGACGAAACGCGAATTCATGTGTGACGGAGATGTTGTAGGACGAGAGTGGCTGAGACTCCGTATAGTTTGACGGAGCTGTAAGGAGATATGTACAGTGGACGAACAAGCGATTTATGTTAGACTATACTGTTTAATTGAAAAGAAATACGCGCGTGATTTATTCGATCAAAGTGTGTAATCAAATACAACGGGTTACGTTTATTGTATTTACAAAATTAAATATCGATAAAATTATCTAAATACAAGATTTCGAAAAATATTTCGTGTTTCTACGTAATAATCGCGACGAACTTTGGCAGTAAGCGGACATTTGGTTTATTTTTACGATTCTATATATACGTAAAAAAACGCGCGATTAACGTATTATTATTATCATTACATTAACAGTTAGATTGAACGCGTTTGTAAAAATATGTTTAAAAAAATTTCGGAGTAAAAAAATATAGCGTTATATATAAATAAATAAATAAATCTCGATATATATGTATAGTATAATTTATATAATAATTAAACTTAAACATTATTGACTTCAATTTCGACGTCAGATTTAAGGTAACGTTAAAAATAATACAAATACATATATATATATTAATCTAATACTGACAATATCAAATAGGGGATTCTATCTTTTTCTTTTTTCGTAAAAAAAAGATCAAAATGAGGATTTCAATTTTTTAGTCAACTTTAAGCTATTTTGTCTACTGTCAGTCGTGGATAAGTTTTATTATATCTATAGTATTCAAACGAATAGGTTTATATGTATAAATATATATAGATAGATAATTCACTAATTCGTACGTAAATCGATTGTGTACTAGTACGAAAGTAATATTACAGAAATAAAGGCGAAAAATAAAATTTACGAACGAGATTATTTTTTTAAAACCGTTAAAATTTCGAACGGTGAAAGTATTCGCTGCATAAACAAATACGCCAAATAAAATGTTCAAAATTCCCACGAAAATTGATCAAAATTCGTTTCGTTCGTTTTTATATGTATTATTATGAAGAATTACTATTATACAGAAATTATATATTAATTTACGCGATTTGACGCGTATTGAGAATATTAAGTACCGGTGGGAAAGAATCCACACTTGACGTTTCGCCAATTTCGATTTACCCGTTGATAAGGTTAAAACATAAGCGACATTCGGTCATTTCTACAGTTAGGTAAATAAAAGTCGTTAATGAATACAAAACCCGAGAAAAAATTAATTCGCGAATTAATTTAGGCGCTACAAAGCGAGAAGCGCGACACGTTAAAAATAAGCGTTCGACGGTCGCGTATTAAAAACGAATGCGGCGTAGTGAAATTCTCCATTCGGTTTCAAACGATTTCACGAATATTTATTATAGCGTTTTAATTCGGAATTAGAATATTTATCGTATTTACAAAGCAGTCACCCAATGCTTCGATATCTGTTTGAATATAAATATATATATCGTTAGATTAAAAACTATACTTTCGCCGACAATTTTTGGAAATTGCCGTCGTTTAAATAATTAAGTTCAAAACGTAAATAAATATACGCGTCTTTTACGCGGATAACAATTCAATCAAATATCGAAACACAACATTCGCCCGAAAGAAATATTATTTAGAAAAATCGAAAACGTATAGGCACGTAAATATAATATACACTATATACGTAGAGTACAATAGAAACGGTCCGACGAGAAATTATATTGTTTTTCTTGGCGCGGGGATATCAACGAATACAAATCTTTGGTATTTTAATCTAACTAAGTCGTGTACGTAATATCTACCGCCGACTAATAAACTACCGATTATTACGTCGATCGTGTACACGCATTTATATATATATATTACGAGTAAGCGAAACGTCTCGGAGGATTTTATACGTTCGTATTTAAACGACGATTGTTTTTGTGGATTTTGTTGTCGAAACTCTCGCTACGCTCAAAGCAACGTCGAAATCCTCATTTATGTACGCTATATACTATTATTATAATAATAATTATTATTATTCGTTATCTATTATCGTCGTCCTTATTTCCGTCGCGCGTTCGTGTCAATATCTGTTGGCTGGTCTGGTCTGATGGTGATGGTGATGATGGTGGTGATGTCTTTTTTTGTCGTGCGACCGCGGATGGTACACGTCGTTCACGACCAGTTCGGCGCCGTCGCGCACGCTTTCCACACGTGGCGCCGACTCCACCGTGTCCTTGCGCCTGCTCGTGCCCCCCGGATGATGGTGATGGTGATGATGATGCTGACCGCGGGAATGTTTCGGCGACGCGGCCGACTGCTGGTGCAGGTTCTCCCACGCCTGTCTGTAGTACCGGTTCAGTCCGCCGCGGCTCTCGGACCCGGACGAGTCCAGCGAAGCTACCGTGTTAGTGTCAGGCGACGCCCGGTGACGATAATGTTTGGCACTGCGATTCCTGCGAAACGACCGACCGCTGTTATTCGTCGAACGTATACAACGTTATATTTATATACAGGCCGAGTTAAATATACAACGGGATAGCTGTATAGTATATGGCGGCGTGCCGCGACATCGATAACGTATATATATATATAGGCGGGCCAATCACTATGCGGTGGCGTGCCGCGCGAGTCCAAATCGGTTTTATCCGGTACGTTGTTACCTAATACTCCGTTGTTATTGTTATTGCGGGACGAGGATATAAAACGATGAAAGAAAAACGGCGGAGGGTGTAGACGGACGGTGACGATTATAGATTCGGAGATAATGGGACGGGAGTGTCCGGTGACCGAAAAATAAGAAACACTCGATAATAATCGCCGTCGGGCCGTGCGGCGGCCAGCCTACGATCATATCGACGAAACTAACTTGTCGCACGTACGCGTCAAACGAGACCGCCGCGAACAGATTCGATTCCGCCCTCTCACCCCCCCCCGCCTCTCACCCATCGACAGGTACCCGTCGGTTTTCTGTTTCACGCCGTTAAACCTTCGTGCGTCTAACTTCTCAACGCGCTATTACTGTCAGGACTCTTGTGGGTGATAGGGTGGTGGTGGTGGTGGTGATGGTGGAATTCGATATCGGACGTTGAACGAACATTTTCCGGACTCGCGCGTCGACGAGATTACGACGATATTATCCATACGGCGGCGGCACTATAGTGCGCGTACGTGTGTGTATACATGCGTGCGAAATAAGCGTAGTTGTGTGCAACGATGGAAACGGTGCGGTGGTAGGTAAAACCGTACGGAGAACGTTTAAAATACCAGGTGTACAATAGTAATTGCAGGGCTCGGCAGTGTGCGTGTACGTTATTTTCGGATGTAACGTCGGAACACGAGTGAAACACGCGGTTTCATATTCTTTCGTGAAGTCTCAAATTATTTTTATTTTTCCGCTCTCTTTGTACGTATATCGTTATAACGTTAATAATTATCCGTCCGGTGTCGTAGCTAGCGCGTGTATTTTCTCGTTCAGATAGAAAAAGCGAATATTTAAATATAAACGACCCGTACAAAAAAAACACCCGCGATTTTAACGTTTACGCGACTTTTTAGCTGAATACCGCACTTGTATTCAATAGTAGAGGATGATATTTGTAATATCGTATGTTAATCATAAGTGATTAAAAGCGACGACTAAGGAAATGGCGTTTCGATTAAAACGTCCGTATTAATAATAATTCGTCGGTATTACGAAACGGGTATTAAACGCTGCGACTTCCGAGCCCTGGTCGCGGTATATGTATATTTATGTATAGTGCAATTAGAAAATTACGTTACGGTGATACATATCAGTCGTACCTTAGACTTTTAGTTTTGGGTATACGGTATTTTTGTTTTTTGTTTTTTTTTTGTTTTTGTCGGTATGGTACACGTTAAAACTATATGTGTTTATATCGGTGCGCGGTTATATCGGTCATAACGGGTTAGAGAAATAGCCAGCTCGGCTTCTATACGCCCTAGAGAACTGACGCCGTCCGACTTGCTGGTCGGGGAACGGCATCGCCAGAAGCGTGTACCACCGGGACGGCATGTTATGCGAGCCGGACGGAAGTTTGTGGTTCCTATTGCTGCAAACAAAAACAAAAACAGCTCACGATATAGCGGCCGCGGACAAGCGATTCATGTGTTAGTCGCACAGAACAACAACAAGGATTTCGAATTCGCCGCTACAACAATTTTGTTTATCGAAACGTTTAGGTAAGTAATAATAGGTGTGTGTGTGTGTGTGTGTTTGTATATATATATATATATATATATAAGGTCGGGTAGTACTTAAATAATCGTACACACTGCGGCGGCACACCGATCAGCGTAATATGTAAACACGTCGGTGTTAACGTTACCTTTTCACTAGTATAACTATCGTGGTCACGACTGCCGCCAGGAATACGAACGCTCCGAAAACTCCCAATGCGATTATCGCTCCTGTTTACAATCAACAACAATAACAATAATTATTTTTTTCAAGTATTAGGCGTACACGTGTACGTGTTTATCGTATAAATAATTACCCAAATTGAGTTTGGAGACGACTCGGTTATTACTTTCCACCTGAGACGGTATGTTGGCCGCGTTCGGGTTCGTTCGTACGTGAACACTGTCCGGAATTTCGTTGTCGTGTGGATGTGCCGAGGCAATTACTACGTTGGACGACGTCTGGCCGCTATCGTCCTAACGAAGTGAAAGTAACGTTCGCTGAGTTTTCGGTTGATAAACCGCCGAATTTTCAGATTCGAACTGATAATCTCGAATAAACCAACAATCTTGGGATTTTTAACCCAAATAAAGTTTTATTTCTCTCTCTCTTTCTCTCTCTCTCTCTCTCTCTCTCTCTCTCTCTCTCTCTTTCTTTCTTTATATATATATATATATATATATCGCATTAACTTACTTGGTCGTGGGTGGTTGGTTTTGTCAGTATTGTAGTAGGTTTAGTTGTGAACGGTCGTGGTTTTTCGCGATTAGTTGGTGGTGTACGACTACTTGGAACAGGACTAGTGCTAGTGGTTACCGTTTTTGTCACTAGTACAGGTGGTACAACTGGTGTTTTAATTTCTTCTGTACGATAAATATTAAAACGAACGTATAATTTATAATGTAATAGGATTAATTATTGCACGCGATATATATCGTGTTCGTAATCGTATTACTGACCTTTACAGTAAGGCGGTTTATCATCGTACTGGCCATTTGGTAAACATACTAATTGTTTGGGTCCAACTAAACGGAATCGTCTGGATATGCAAGAATATTCCACCAGTGTTCCGACAATGCTTTCGTTATTTGACATTTGATATTCTCCGTTCTGAATTGTTGGAGGGTCGTCGCACTTTTGGACTTTACACAAATATTAGAATATAATAACCGCGAATTTGTATATATTACAACTGCGACAGTACGTGGCTATTTCTTTGTGTTACCTGTACACTTCGGAGGTGGCCCGTCCCATCGTTCGTCTAAATCACAAATCAACCGATCTCGTCCGTTCATTTTGTACCCTTCAACGCAACTATATTGCACTTGACTTAAATAATCTATGGTACCGTTGATTAGTTTGTAGCTACCATTGGAAATTTCCGCGGGAAAACCACATTGAATTCCTAACGTTAAAATAAAAAGTAGTTTTTTGCTCGATACGTAATCTCGAACAGTATTGTATCTCTGTGTTTGACTTACGTTTACAAACTGGTGGAAATTCGTTGTAAAATCCCGTTTCGAGACACGTGCGAGTTGACGGCCCAATTAACAAATGACCCTCGTCACAAGAATATTTGATCACATTTCCAACGTTGAAGTTTTCAGCAATCATCGTTGAATTTGGTGGTTGTTCTGGCCTGCCACAAGCATTGGGTTCTATAGGTACACAACAAAAATCAAAAGAAAATTATAAAGATGTTAAGTTTTCCTGTGCAGACATATTATGTACGGTAGTATAATATATATATATTTAAACTATTTTAACGATTTGGTAATACGTCTAAAAATTTTCGAATAACAAATAATATTATATTACTAACTTAACTTAATCTAACCCAAGCCCTATGCCAAGGATTTAAACCTGATCGATTCGATAAAATAAATAAAATGTTTATACGAACGGTGTTGGCAAATGAAATTAAGCGGAGCATTGCAATTAGTATCCGACCATAACCACCCTTTGGCACCGTCAAATCGAGCACAGTCGCCGCCAATTAATGTTGTTCCTCCGGAATTACTCGCAGATGAAGTACTCCAGAATGATACTGTTACATCGTTACCGTTTAACCATTTCCAGTTTTCTCTGTCGTGTGCATCTCTTACAGCGCCCATCCAGTATTGACTTTGCGAATCACTCCTGAAAATATCATACAGCGGCACGAATTTATTTATAGGTGTTCGTCATATACGCGATTAAATTTAATTTCTATTAGGACACGCGATGATGTACTTATGACACTATTATGTATGATTTTTCAATATTACCTATGTCTTCTCCACAATTCCCAACTGACGAATCCTTGTAAAGCAGGATTGCTTTCGTCAACTAATGTCCCGCCTCTTGATCTACAGAAACTTAACGCGTCTCTTAGTATCATTGGCTGACGGTTATAGAATATATAACACTTTCCATTATATGTAGCGGTACCACCCGGTGGCTGATCCCTGAATTGTGGACATCTTTCGATTGGCAATGCCTAAATAAATATTTCGATAATAATACAAAATTACGTTTTGAAGTTTACTCCGATATTGCGATCGAATTGGCGAGTATTATAATGGCTAGGTACGTGCGTATATAAAAACATCACTTCCAACGACTAGATTTATTCATGCGCGTATTAATTAAACTATTTACTATTGAAACGTTGTTATTTTTTTCGAATAAATTAAAATTTGACAAACATACTTGATCGGTATAAACAAAAGCTTCACATATTGATAATTGGGTAGACCCGCTAGCTGTTTCCATATGGACACTGACAAAGGCTCCTGGCATAGGTGGATTACACGGGAGGAACAACGGCTTGCCTTCGTCAATAAAGCCCGTGAATCGATTACATATTGGATTCGTACCTAAGTCGGGTCTGTTGTTTCCCACTCGCACAACTATCGTAGCCGGTTTATTTTTACCTGTAAGTAATATCGTGTTCTCATGTAATGGGCACCACGTTATTTAATATTATTCAATTTAATAACAATCACGTATAGTAGTAGCAGTAGTAGTAGTATCTCGTGTCATTATGACAAGAGCTCTATATGACTTGAGAAATTGTCTGACTGTGAAAAGTTTTTTTTTAAATAAAGTTGCTATTCCTATTGTTTTATTATATATTTTTACTGTAATATTAGTTATTAGATCAATAGGTACCACTTTCTATGACCGGGTTTTTATGCACGTATTTCGCACGTGTTAATATTGAATGAAAACATAAATCGGTTCGATTCATTGTAGTTAATTATCAAAAATGTCACTATGTGAATACAAGTAACACGAAAGTAATGTAATATTTATAAAAATTATAATACAAAATTCCTTTAGGAGTGAAAACTAAAAACACTTGTAACATAATATCTATTTTGTTAAATACTTATGAGTGTTATCAATTCTTAGTATAAAAATACAATAACAATTTTCACGAATCAATAGTTGTTTGAATGAAACTCTAAACGTACAATCGTTTAATTGTATCTATTGTTATTGATATATATCACAAAATAAACGTATCCTCTTAATGAATATTGAACAATATTAATTGAAATTTTAAAAACGGACAATTGTGTACCAGGTATAAAATTTCATACATTTTTCAAAAAATCGAGTATATATTTTAATACATTAAACTACGATAGTAATTCTAAATAAAATATACTTTTTAATTTTATTATATAATTTCTAAAAAATATCATCTAACATATTTAAAATCAAAACAATCAATTCGTGGATATTGTATACGCCTTATCAAAGTTTACATTTATTGTTTCAACGTTTTGGTTGTAAATAACTGCATTCAATTATATTTAAATTTTTCTACGATAAATAATAGATAAATTTCGTTAAATTATTTACCCTAATTTAATATAGTTAACAAAATTACAGTAGTGGTTAGTTTATTTTGGTTATTTTTTTTTTTTTTTGATACTTTAGAGTAATTGATAAATCAAATTTAAATGTATATATATATATTGAATTGCAAAAAATCATTATTAATATAATTATATGTATATAATTTATATATAATTTTGATTAAAATGTTGCTCGTTATTTTATTCATTTTTGAAAATCATTTTGTCTTACTTTCATTTACGTAATTTGATCTAATTATTTTTATTTAATAACTGTCTAAAATTTAATTATTTTGTCGTTAATATTTCTAACATAAGAGAGCGCATACATTTATTTGATTATATTACGACTAATTAATATCGCTTTATTTCCGTTTTAATGAGTAATATATTAGATTTAAATACTTACCGCAGCAAGCTTTGCCAAAATCCAATCTCACTAGCTGAACCATATAGGGTTCCAATAAGTTAACGTACCACCACGGGGTACGTTCCGGTTTGGTAAGCGTGCAAGTTTCGGGGCTGAAAAACGAGCTGGTGCTGCCGTCGACGGCTTTTTGAGGCAGGCCGCCGGGCTCTGAACTGATTTGCATAGGCGCTTTGCCTGCGGCCACGTTTAACACTACGGAAGAAAATATACACCATATTAGAAGATATATATGTGTAGAGGTATGTCATCTGCGGTGAAATCTCGCAAATTGGTGTAATTATTATAATAATGGTACAAATTCAAATTATACACATTCACACGTGTATATTATTAGGTATGTGTATTTAACTAAAACGAAAGTAATGATATTACTGACGAATACAAAACTGTTTAAATAAATCAATATTCTGGCTACTCTGAAACTATGACATTTAAAATTATATTTATAATCTATACTACTTTCTTTTGTCATATAACAACGTTATCCGTCGTTTAAATATCTATCGCAGTGTATATACATATATAAATTCTAATAAAATCAATCGATATTTTGCATGTGATCACTCGAGCTCTAAATAGGTAGTTGTATTACTTCACTGTTTAGGTTGTATGCACGTAAACCAAAACGAATCTACCATGTAAAATCATAAGACCTGATGGCATCATGGCCGCATCAAATGATCGGGTTTCTGGGTCAGGGGACATGGATCAGCGTAAACTATTCGTCGTGATTTTTTACCTCAATAACGTAAATGGTAGTGAAAAACGAAAATGTTTAAGGAGAAAGAAATAAGGAAAAAGAAATTGTATGTTACGTAGAAGTTTTTTTTTAATCGCGTGTAATTTTTTGTTTTACATATTCGGTCAGCAGTAAACTACGTATAATATATCGTGTTTGGATATAATTTGATATTTCCGTATAATACGAATAATTATCGGAATTACAATTTATAGATGACAAAATAAAACGTATAAGTACTCGAAATGAGTTGTGTATACTAATAGCGACAATAATACTGTATGTACATGTGTAAGGCGATAAATTGTTTATATCGTTTTTGGACCGAAAACTATTTCCATGCTAGTATGACAAAAATACTTTATACGTAATTAACGGGTATCAATTCTACCGTCGATTCATCAGGTCATATGGTATTATTACGATAAATATAATATATCGATTAAAGTTTTCCGGAAGACATCGCACATAAATAATATTATGATCCTCCGTGGAGAATTCGATTTGTTTCGCTCTGGTCTGACAAATTATTATTATTATATGTTTGTACACTATTATATATATATATTATAATATGCCTAGCTGTAAACTATACAGGCTAACACAATAACAACACTAAATCGGGTATACGGTGATCGTCGCACCGAAAATTTTTCTTAAACGTTTTTTACATTATATACCGTATATACGTTATATATACCCAGGTAATAACTATTAATTTACTGGATCGCTCAAGCTCGTTATTTTTAGGCACATAACGGCCATTGTGTCATTGTATCGCGACCATACAATAAAACAGCAGCAGCGGTAAAACACCAATATAAACGAGTCTCCGTGACTCAAAATCGACTTTGGAAATTTTTTCACTCGTTCGTCACGTGTAGTATATATATATATATATATATATATAATGACGTCTACTGCAACGTATGTATATAGTGTCACCGTGTATGCATATTAATATATAATAAACGTGGATAATAATAATAACGATAATAGGCAACGATGATAATATATGCGTATACACGGCCAACGCTATAGCCTGGAAACTTTCTTGTATGTAGGTCTTCCGACCGGATGGAACAGAAAGCCAGTGAAAGCAGCGGAGGGAGTGGTCACGGTCCGCATGTGATTCAACCTCTTGG